>JAPDSC010156161.1:0-11379 GCA_026290005.1 Latrodectus geometricus
AAAAAAACTGCAATTATTTTCAACTGTGAACAAGAGAAATGAGCAACACCTGAAAAGTTTATTTTAGAATTGGAATTTTTGACTACAAGATTTGTAAACATAAACGAGCACGATATTGAATAACTCCAACAAAATCAAATTAATCAAATAAACTTTTGACTCAATCTTCAAAGTTAATAATGTAAATTCGGAACATTTATTATAGAAATCAATTTAATATTGAATGTATATATTCATATAAGTTCGTCATATATATAAATATCACCACACATAATAAACTTAGATATTTACTATTTTTATTACAAGAAATTTTTCATAAGAAATTTTTAATTTTTAAATTACTCGAAAAGATGAAATCAATCCACAGTTGGTTAAATTAATTTTTTTTCAACAGAAATTACAAAACATAATTTATAATCTTTTCAAATCTACATTTCTAAATTTTTAAGAATGTAAGCTTGATTAAAAAAAAACTATATGGAAAATAATCTGAAACACACCCAGAGATCAATGTCAATTGATATTATTTAGCCTAAAAGAAATTGAGGGTTCATATTATCGTAAAGTTTTGTTCACAATGGTCTTTGGCATGAAATAATGGCGCATCATTCACATTTATAAAGAAATTTTATTTAATAATCTTATGCTTTATTGTAAGGAACGAAATTTAAAACATTAAATATTATTGGGGAATTTTAATATATTTCAGCTAATAATATTGTAAATGAGCTGCAAAGTCTGTGATTAAAACAAGGAAAAAGGTACTCAATTTTTATCACACTTGTTTCTGTTCCATTGAGAATGTCGATCAAATTTTAAAAGTTAACTATGAATTAAGTTAAGTCGGCAACAAATAGCTTCTATTTCGTGGCCAATAGAATTAATTTCACGTGGGAAAGGACTTTCTTCCGCAATTTTTATCAACATACTTTCATAGAGTTCTCTTCCTTGAGAAATTGTCGCTCAACCCTGTAGTGGGCCCTTTAAAATCGATCAGGGTCGTCTTATCATGACTTTCTTCCTTCAAGAAAGCTTCTTGGGCGTTTGTATGGAAACACTGATGAGAAAATCAATTTCCATTATGGCTCAAGGTTACGGAAATCAATGGAAATTATACAGGAAGATTTTTCAAAGTCTTTTCTGGCAATTTTCTCATGTGCATCCTGATTAGAATTTATTTCAAGTACTGAGTTGCCAAGCAATTTAATCTTTCTTTGTTAGTTGACTGGTTGAAAGACTTCGCTGCTGTTGTGATTAAAAGGCAATTGGTATGATACCAATAAAGTGTTCCAAAGTTTACTTTTTATTTTCTAGATTCTTTTCGATTTTTAAATAATGAAGTAGAAGTAAAGAGTAGAGTTGAAGAATTGGAATATAGATTTTACTTTCAAATATATATTCTGCTTAAAAATAACATTACAAATAAGTTTATAAAATTCGGCCTCAGCCAAAAAAAAAAAAAAAAAAAAAGATTAATGAAACATGTGTTCTAAGTAAACCTGAATGTAGTTATTGAAATTTGGATAAAGCTATTAAAAATGTGCATGATGTTGTTTTTCCAAACATACTTCCTAACCCCTAATTCTGCACTTCCCTGTACCAGAGTAGGGTTCTACTACTTAAGTGGAAACACCAGAGTGAGAGCCTTCACAATTTAGAACCAGGTTCTATTTAGAAGACCCCTAATACTTGATCTGACCGTAGAGGTATTACTTCACTTGGAAGACATTGAGACCATGACTTATTTAATATGCCCCAGCCGCTTTTAGTGAACACGACGGATCTTCAGTTGAGTTGGGATTTAAACTTACTAACTTTCGATATATAAAGATGCATACATGATAATCTGGCGAAAGTTACATAAAAGTAAGCATATGCCAATCCTTCAATCTAATTTGCTCATTCCGTTTGGATGAGCAAATTAGAAAGTATTTGTCATGAAAAATCAGAATTTCAGACTATTATTTTAATGCAATATTATTAATAAGTAGGCTATGAAATGTTTAAGCTCTTAACATATTTGTATTTTTGCCATTTCAAATAAGTTCTAATCTATGACATTCAATTTCATCAAACATTATCTCACTTCTTCATTCATTCTTATAAACATTAAAAAATGATTCAAAAGATTCAGAACATTGTTTAAATAAAATAAAACTACAATTCTAGAACTTAGAAACATCATTATAGTTCGATTTAATTAAATAGAATTCTAAAATATATAATTAATAAAAATTTTACTGACTTTGGCATTTACAAATAATTATTAAACTCTTAATCAAAAGCCATTAGATTTAGTAACTTTTATAATAAAGGTATAAAGATATTAAGAATCCTGAATACAGTACTACCAAGCAAATAATAAAACTTTTTGGAACAAATACAATATTATCCTTTCCTACTGTTCAATGAATACATTCAATTCTTTTGAAATACTGTCTGTTACGCAACAAAAGACTGCTAGAAGGAAAAGATTCGAGATGTTCCGTAATGGAAGAAAAAAATTACTAGATTCTAGAAATCCCTATGGATGAATAAATAGCTGATAAATAAGTTATGTGAAGAATGTTTGTAACTTCTCTCTTTTATAAATTTATTTTGACTTAATAGTATTTTGCTTTAATTAAATAACACATCTATGAAACCATTTACAGTAATTTCTAATTCACATAGAGAAATAGTGAACATTTTACAGATATTTTTTAGTGGAAAAATTTTAATTAATGAATATATTTTTAAATTCCTAAAAAAAGTTAATTTCTCAGAAATATTTTTATGATTAAGTCTGAGAGAAAATATAAAGATAAGTTTTTCTAAGCAAATAATTGAATTCCGATTCAATAGAATAAGGCATATAAGTAAAGTTATCTTATTTTTAAGATTTGTTTAAATTATTTAAAAAAAAGACATTTCTAATATATAGAACAAAACAGCTATTCAATAAAAAAGGGATATCGTCTATATAGCCTCTGAATGCACGTCTCTGGGAGTGAGTGCTTGGAAAATTTCTCACATTTATTTTTGGTAACATGTGAATATGGCTCACTTTTTCTTAAAAATTCGCCCAAAATGATTGCCATGTTGTATATTGATGCACCATACAGTGGTCTAAGGCTGATAGATTGTCGTTACGAGTTCTAAAAATATCCGCATCTAAAATGGAAATTGAATCGGAGATCATAACACTGACTTTTCAGCTTTGACAGAGCATAGCGAAGTTATTCGAAGATAACTGTAATGGCATTTGGATATCTGACGCATCTTGCATTCCTGGAGTACTTTCAATATCGTTTAAATAAATTCATTACTTTTTTCTCTGCCCTCAAGATAATTATACATATTATTTAACCCTTGATATTGCATTTTATTTTTGATAAGTATTTGACCTTATTAAGCATTTTTCAATATCCGCAGTTAGAGACATTACATTTTTTCTCAATTATAAATTAGATGATTGGCGATAATCATTTTTACACAAACATCGCCAACAATCTCACGCTCAATTTCTCTTTTCCACATTCCCTCTGCATATTTTCAGCGAGGTGAACAATTTATTTGCACGCTTTTTCGAGCAAATCGAATTTTCAAGCCTTTGAGCACCTGCTTCCCTACTGAGTCATGTCAGGTGGGGGAGATTTATCTTTTCCTCCAAAGGTCACTTTTAATCACTTTAAATTGAAACAATATCACGAACTTCGTTGGGTACATGGCAACTAATTCTTACATTTTTTTCCCCTTTTTCTCCAATGACGTGTGTTAGATAAGAATAAAGCGCAATAGGTTGAAATAATTAGATAAAGCAAAAATAGCTCTCAATCATTTTACTATCTAATTTAGAACAAAATAAATTGTTCGATGTTAGTAAGCAACTGATGCATACATAATATTATTTGCTTCGGTTGTTTACAATTTAATATTAAACAAAAAAATTTTTTTACTGCGAGTTATTGAATATAAAATATTTGAAATAATGGTAAAATAATTAAATTATTAAAGGAACTATATAACAGATGAATAACAAAAAATTTTAAAATTATATTTTAAAAATTGCATCATAAATGGATTAAATTTAAAAAGAAATCTGCAAATTTATGCTTCTGTAATACCTCTGAAAAAATGAAATGAAATATTTGCTTATATTTCAATATTTTTTCATATGCGAATAAAGCAATATAAAAATATATACATGTATTTTATAATTTGAAGTTGTATGAAATGATTATTGAATGATGAATTATTTATGTGAATATATGAATATACGCAATTTATTTACATGTAAATTATATGAATATGCTCAATTTATTTACATATCTACCAATTTCTTTTGATTTTTGTTAAATTGAAAAATGTTTTAGTCAAAAAAAGATAACCTAATGGTTCTCTAATAAAAATATAGTTATCATTTCAAAAACGTACGCAACTGTTACAAAAGCAAGTTACAATATAAAATATGACCTTCAACTAATAGAGTATGCTATTTTTTGGCTAAATAAGACCAATAATGCCAGATTATCTTTTGCTATCGAGCTCCAAACTTGACCAAGTTACAAAAATTACAAGGCTCCAAAATTACGTTTCCAAATATACATTGAAGAACTATATGTTTTCAAAGTAATTAAAAATAGAATTTCACAATTACTATTTTTGATATATTCACTGTGCAAGATTACAATTTTTTTATACTATTGTAATCTCGCGCAGTAGGTATATTCATTTTCAACGGAATAATTAACAAATATATTATTTAAAAAATATGCATGATATATCTACAAAACTGGATTTTAAAAATTATTGTTTGCTAAATTAAATATGTTAGTTTTCATAAAATATTTATGATTTTTTATCAAATCGAATTATATCATATATAATTTAAGGCTTTCATAAGATATAAGTGCTGCATATCAGAATTTTAACTTTTGTTTATTTGATTATATTTCTCAATATTTTGTATTTCGATGCTAAAAAAGAAAAACGAAATATTATTTAAAAAAATTAAGTACATGAATTAGGTAATATAGGTTTATTTATAAAATAGTAAATAAATTTCAAAAATATATAAAATGTTATATTTACTATATGTTATATTCACTTATTTTTTACTGTATTAAGCTATTATTTGAAACTTATTAATAGAAATATATATTAAGGAATCATTGTTCTAAATTTAAAATACGATGTTAATTAATTTGAATCTAATATATTGAGAGATCAGCTGAGAAGAGACGACACTGACATTTTTTTGATTAATAAACTATGGTTAACATAATTTTATCTTGACTAGTTTCATTGGATGATCTTTCATCTTTTATTTGAAACGTATGATCATAAGTTTAAATGCAGCGCTATATATTAATTGTATACTTGTTCTTGCTTTTGTCACACTCATTTCCTAGACACAATAAATAAAGTCATTCATAACGCAATAGAACTTCTAATTGGTTTACGAACCTATGTCAGTAACAATGAAAGTATTTCATTTTGAAACGTTACTATCAAGTAGGAAAAAGATAGAGTAAAAAGAAAATGCAAAAAATTATCATTAGGAGTTGGAGTGGGGTATTATGCATACTGGGCATTAACTAGTCGAAATTCGCAAAAATTTAGGAGTATGAACAATGTAATACTAACTTCACATTTAGATCAATTCGGATAAAGGAAAGGATTAATCGTAATCTATGGATAAACATAAAAGAAGATATTTGCACCAGCAATAATGGACCTAATAACTTGCAATAATGGACTTAATAACTAGCAATAAAGGACAAATATTGGCTGTTAATAAAGGGCAAATAAGAGCCTACAATAAAGTACCTAGACTTAATTCTGACTATTGTTGATCAAGTGGATATGGATAGGCATTACTATGCAATAAAGAGTATAAGAGATCAAGGCTATTTTAAGACATGTTATTGATAGTTGGCCATGGTCTAAAGAATATGGTGGATTGAAGACTTAACACTGCATAGAAAGAAGCCTGAGGGCTTAAAATTATTTTAAGACATTTGTGAATATCTACAACATAATGGGCATAAGATAAAATTCATTTGGATTACGAAAGTAACTGTATTGTGAAGTATTCTGTAACTTCCCAAACACCTAACATATATATATATATATATATATAACCTATATATATATATATATATATATATATATATATATATATATATATATCACAAATACTGCGAGAATAAAGTTTTATTATTTTAAAAGTTTCATTTCTTTTTTTTATATTCACACTTTTTAGCATTTTTATCAAAATATGAGTTTTAAGTTAGTAGTCAAAATAATTAGTTATTTTTTTACTTTAATACTTAAAGATTCTGTTTTCTATTTTACATAGTAAAAACACGATCCCGTTATATCATCATAAAACATGACGGGATCGTGTTTTTACTATGTAAAATAGAAAACAGAATCTTTAAGTATAAGGACAACTGATTTAATATCCCTCTAAGAGGAAATCGAGTATGAAAATATTTAAAAACTAGATTTAAAATACAATTGGGTGAAAATGAGTCCTCTTGTATACAGTAAGTATAATCAATTTACCATCCTTTTATCTTGTTTTGGACAGTAGAATATTTTTTTCTAATCAACCAACCGTTCATTTAGGTTTGAACAAGTAAGAAATTGTTAATAGTATTTGTAAAGGTATTATTAAACTACTTACTACATTTTTTAGTCAATAATCAAATATTTCTCATTTTAAGACATAGATAACTATTTAATATAATATTAAGCAAAACTCACCATGCCCACAATGAAATTTTCTACCAACCACAGAAATTACTAAAGTAGTTAGATTCACATTGATTTAAAAGAATAATTTTTGATACATACACTTTCAAGCATGAACCATATTCTTCCATTTTAATTCATGTCACTTAAGATTCAATAAAGATTATTTTTCTGAATAAAAATTATACAACACATGCTCATACTATCATAAAAGGAGACAAAGTTACAATATAATTGTTTTATAACTTTGTTTCCATTTATAATTGTATGAGATGGCTTTCGTAATTTTTATTCCGAAAATAAATTTTAATTAAAATCTTTTGAGTTATTTCTTTTTTAAGTTTCGTTTAATTTTTCCTTTTTGAGTCATTAAAATATTGTACATATGAAACATAATTAAGAATGACGAAGTGTCGGAAATTACCACAAAACTTAACAACAAAAAATTCCCAGAGTTGCAATTGTGTAACTATGAAATATTTTTCGTAAAAAGTTTAAGAGCAATAAATGAAAATTTGGGAAGCCTAAATAATTTATGTAATTTTGTGTGCTATTTAAATTTTTAAACATTTTTATTTTATGCTATTTTTATTATGTTGCTTACAATTATTTCATTTTTGTGTTGTAACCATTTACATCTTTAATATGGAGTATAAAAAATTTAAATAAAACAAATGAAAAAGGTATGTTCAAGCATTATGCTTAATGCATTAAAATTCAAACAATATAAAATAAAAGTAAACAATTCCTATAGTTTTAATAAATATTGACATATAAACTTTCTGAACTAGTATTTAAATTTGAAACTATAGCTAAATGTAAGTAAACACGTTTAAAATATTACTAAAGATTATAATTATAATAAATATAAATTATTAAATTTTAAAAAGTTTAAATTCATAAGTTTTATATAAAATCTTATATAATTTTATTTTTGACTCTGATTATATAATTTTTAAATTAATGTAAACCATCGAATATTTGTAGCTATTGAATAAATTTATTTTATGTCAATCTGAAAATAAAAACATGGTACGTAACTTCATTGCCAAATATTTAATGTAAAATATTTATTTGCATTATATTTTTATTGTTAAATCAGCTTTTAAATATAAATAAATGGAAATACTTAGTATAAAAATATTCAAAATTCTGAAAGATTTCAATCTTGCAAAAACTAAAAACAAAATATTATTTTTATTTTAATGATAAAAATCACCTGTCACACACAAGAAATCTTTTTTATTCTTTTATTTTCTTCCTTAATTCTATTCAACTAAAATTTACTCAGTTACTTTGAATTCCATAATATTATTTTCATTATCATTTGAGGAAATTTAGTTTTTTTCAATTAAAGTATTTTATGTACATTTTAAAACACTTTTACTTTTCTCAAAAGAAAAATTAATCAGCTGTGATAAATATTTTTGGACATTTACAAAAATGATATGTACGAAAACAGTAATATGAAGGAGTTTCTGATATACTTATTATGCTTATTCTAGGGAAATAAATATACAAAAATAACCATGAATACATATAAATTTGAAGAATAAAATAAAATACATAAAATTTTAGAGGAAACATATTTAATTCTGAATTATCTTGTATATAGAGGAAATATTACTTTTGGTATTTAAATATTTTCAAACAATTTATTTGAAAATATTAACTATAATAACATTTATTAAAACGCATTTTCCTTTTGCAATGAAGAATTTTAAGACATATTGTATGAATATATGAGATGATTTATGTAAAACGAACTTAAGTTATAAAAAGTTAAACTTCGATTGAAAAATAATAAAAGTTTTTGAAACAATACAACACACAAAGTTTTATGTGCTTTCATTTTTTATTTCAGCTAACCATTAAAACTTTTCAAAATTTATTCTTGCTTAGCAATGTGGAAGTTCAGTTATTGAATCAGTTTCAAAATATTGCAAAGACTATGAATAATTTAAAAAAAAAAACACACACACACACACACATTGTTGATTTTTTTTTGTTGCTAAATATGTATGTGGTATTATATTTATAATCTATCAAATAAACGGAAAAAAAAGAAAATAACTAAAACAATTTTGAGAAAACACTCAAATAAAATTATGTAATAAGACATGTTCCATACTAACAAATTTAAAGAAATTACTTACCTTAAAATATAGAATTAGAAGCAATCCAGAATCGTAAGCGAAATTTTATACACATGTATTATCCCGTTCATTCACTTTCTTTTATCTCAGGTAACCGGAAACAGATGTTTCGTTCTCATATACTTCGTTCGAAAAATTTACGCAAGAAAGACATAGAAATAAATTATCCAGTCCATCAGTTAACTGCAAGAAGTTGCGTATGTTACGGTCAGAAGATGAAACAGAGTAAAGTAGAGAGAGACGGGAGCTGCGAGAACTGTCAAACTGGCTGAAGATAAGTCAGGATACGGTAGATGCGTTTGTCAGAAGCTTTCTGCCGCAAAGAGCTCCTTCATTGTAAACACTGGCGAGTTTGGTTAAATGCGGCGCCATGCTTGGCATAATATCGCCAAATAATTTATACTCTCTCGTTTACTACTCAAATTTGTGGGAATTAAATGTCATTTCAAATTGCTTACCGAATTATGGTGTGGCTCAATTCTTATTCAATAATTACAAAAACTTTTTTTTATAAATTTTTAACTCCTTAAAGATAATTAGAGGGAATTTTCTGATAATATGAAAAAATTCATGAAACACTTCTTTTATTTTTTTTAGCAAATGAAATCGAGTGAAAATAGAAGAAATTACAGATAACTTATATACCTATGAAATTCTTTTTGTAAGATGTGAAAAACTGATATAAATTATTATACAGGTTCTAATTCTCATTTTACAACAGCTGCAACATAAATAGATTTTTATAATCAAATGTTTTCATTTCGTATCTAAGGTTGATAATTTCAATGAGTTCTTTGAACTCAATTAGCTTTTAGATCTTAAAACTTATTTGAACACCAAATTACAAATTTTCACAGCAATAACTCAAAATGATGGTAGTTTTTGGTCAGTAATGAAATTTACGGCTTTCACTCAAAAAACATCCAATGAGACTGAATGTAAAATCAAATAATACAACAGGTAGTCGAGTAAAATTTTTTTGATATCTTAACCCCTGTTCATTATAAATAATAATTTTAAAATTCTTGTTATAAATTATTTCTTGTTAGTACTTTAACAAAAAAACATAAATATCATTTAATATTATTTCGTTCCGATAAACAAAATGTAATTGATTTCATCATGTAACATAATCTTTAAACAGTATTGTTATTTTAATAATAGATATATTTCTATAATTTTAATAATGTAGTTTTAATATTTTAATAATTAAAGAACTATATAAAATTGTGCACTCAAAATATATGGGTAAAATGTTTGTACGCATGTTTTGATCACATCAATCAAATCACAAAAATATATTTTTTACTTATTACAATTACTATCAACCATAGATTTTATGGTTTTTAAATTACCAATGTTTTTTATAGGTACTATTTAAATTTTCTTTCACATCACTTTCCAGAAAATTTCACGTTTTGTTGCGGGATGTTTTCTTGATATAGCAATTTTAATGACCAGCAATATACTTTTGAGAATATGAAAACTAAATAAGCAATTAATTACTGCAAGTATTTTCCTAACATAATTAATGAGTAATCCGCTTATAGCCATATTTAATCTTTAGAATTTTTGTTCACATGTACTGATGTTATTCCCCTTTTATATCTCATTTTTTAAGAGGAAGAGATTTATATAAAATTCTAATCAAAAAAGTAATTAACCTAAATACCATTTATAAAAAAAAAGGAAACTCATTGACATTTAAAAATATATTTCTATTTCTATAACAGTCTATTATTATACGAAATTTTTAGAAATTAATGGGATTTACACTAAAACATCAAAGAGTTTTGAGACTCATATTTATATGAGTTGTTTTGCATAGTGACACGGTCACAAAAGTTGTTTGCCTTATTTTTTGTGATATCCATGACCTTTCTGTTACTGAACTTCCTAGGATGTTTCATAAGAAAACCTGTTGCTAGGAGTTGGAGGTCGCAGAAGGTAAGAAGAAAAGATCATCCTTCTTGAGGCACATCTAGAGGAAATTGGCGATGACGCTGTTCCTCTTGGCGAACACTTACTTCCCTGCTTCCTTTCTAAGAGGCAGCGAATAAAAATTATTCGGTGAGCTCATTGTCTAAAGCGAATACGAAAAAAGGAGCAATAAATTAGTCATAACTTTTCTCGATTAAATCTGATGCCTATCTACGTTCAATTTATTACATTTTAAATTAATTATTAGAATAATGTAAAATTACTTTGCAGAAAAAGCTAAAAGGAACTATAAAATATGTGCTGAAAATAAATTTTTGTTAATTAACTAATTTTTTATTAGTTTAATAGTATATTTTTATATTATAACAGTATGTTTAATTATAACGAGAGTAATGTTATATTTACATATAGTTTTTTAAATATAATATTTGTTATACAATTCCTGTAATATAGAAATACACTGGTTATATATAATCAAAATATGGTATATATATATGTAAGCATACATACATACGTATATATATATATTGATTATATATAA
>JAPDSC010156164.1:0-14572 GCA_026290005.1 Latrodectus geometricus
TGATAAAGAAATAACCTTTCAAATTGATTAAATATAAAATTAGTCCATTTTAATTCTAAAAAAAAAAGACTTAAAAATTGTTCTCAGAAAGCAATCTATGAATTCGCACTTGAATAGTTACTACTGGACAGCCTAAACATTGACACTGAGCAAATTATTTGTACCAGATTATCAATAAAATATAGACTAAAAAAGATTATTAATGGAATATTTTTAAGTATGGTTGCTAATAAGGTCTACGATTATCAGAATTTTAATTTAAATGTAGAATAAATATTTTAATTAATTCAAACTAGAAGACTCACCAAAAATTACACCATGAAGCAGTAAATTTGAAAAGACTATATCATTATCCGTTTCTGTATCCGAAATCACATTTAAGTGGGGTCTCGCTCTTTTGGATGCTCTAGTAGCGCGTGAGTTGTCATTAAGCCTTTCCCTATCGCATGTTGTCGTGTTAGGCCTAGCCGCTCCCTCGTGCATAGGGGTTGTTTTGGTACTTTAAAAATGTCACTATTGTCAATAATTACGCCTTTACTGGTACTAGGTGTACTATGATCAACATTTTTTATAATACTACTAGCTGCAGTTGTTAGTTTTACATCATTAGTAACATTAATATTTTCAGGATTACTGATAATGTTTTCATTATCGTTTACAATAATATTTTTTTCATTTACGTTACTATCATTTATATTTTTATCAGAATTATTTACATTACGTTCGTTAACATTTTCTATTTTATTTACACAACTAATTGCATCTACCTTACTATCGAAATTAGTTATACTATTAGACACAACAGAATTTAAATCAATATTTACAGTTTCAGCATTATTATTTACAATTAAGGAAGCATTATTTGAACTTTTTTTCTCTACCTTACTACTAATACTATCATTAACATTTTTCTTATAAAAATTTATACTATTTGGCAATGCACTAC
The DNA here is from genome assembly GCA_026290005.1 of Latrodectus geometricus. Classification (NCBI taxonomy): domain Eukaryota; kingdom Metazoa; phylum Arthropoda; class Arachnida; order Araneae; family Theridiidae; genus Latrodectus; species Latrodectus geometricus. The sequence goes on from JAPDSC010156164.1 coordinate 947, forward strand.
AGTTTCCAAAGAATGAGACGCACTCACCTATATTAATTAGTAGTTCAGTATACAGGTGTCCGATGTACTCCATCGAGTTAGCAGGCGCTGGCATATTGTCTCTGGCAAATGGTAGTCATCTTTCGCAGTTCCTTAATCTGCTCGGCACATTGTTTAACAATCTCGGGTGGTCAAATGGCCTCCATCATCTCCTCGGTAATTCGAGCTCCTATTTCCATGGGTAGTTCAAATCCTAAAGCGTTCGGAACACGCTAAGTCCAACGTGTTCCGAAGAACTACGGTAGGGCAGCCGGCCTGGCTGCCGTGATAGTAGCTGGGACCCCCCGGGTCACCTTCCGATGTAACTCGCGTCGCCAAAACCAGTTTCAAGAGCTCAGATCAGGTGCGTCCTTTCTCCTCGAAGTCTCGAACCGTTCTCCAAAAATGATAGTATTAATAATTACCTTGTAGTACTATCATTTTTAGTTTATTAAAAGATAGATTTTTATAAAACAACTTTAAATATTTTTTTTAAATCAAAATATTGATGAAATTTCAAAAAGAGAAGTGTCAACAGCTTTTTATTTAGAACTTCGGCACTAACTACGAATTTATAAACGTGCGTGCACTCTAACTTTGTTGGTTTAGCGTTAACTCGTTCGAGTTTTTGAGTTTGATAAAATCGCATTTAAAGCCTTTGCATCCTTATATATAAATATAACAGATAAAAAATTTACACCCCATACATAAATAATTCTTTTTTCTAAATACTCTTCGAGAAAATCAACTGTTTCTATAAACGCTTTAATTATTTTAATTAAATGATATTTTTAATGGTGAAGAATAAACTGAAGAACGTTTGTAATTTTCTATCAAAATTGCATTGTATAAATTACATAGTAACAAGAGAAAATTTGACCAAGATTTTTTTTTCCTTACCTGGAAAACAAAATGTAGCGGAAGTAAATACAACATTATATTAAATTTGAATAAAAATTATGAACATATTTTAAAAATATTATTATACTTTGTAATCTGTTAATTATTTTAAAACTTATCAATTCGTATAGATCTAACGTATTGACATAACTTACCTTTAGAATTTATGTACTGTCTACGTATAACCCTTGAAAATCCCTTTTAAATTCATGTCGTATTCAAAAAAATATAGTTTTGCCAAACATACTCTTTTGTTTTTACACATATCTTTGTTTATAATTATGATGAAATAAACGACAAGATCTTTAATAGCACAAAAATTCATAAAATTTACATAAGGTGATTTCTACTAATTAAAATGAGAATATATTCTCATTTTATTTACTAAATACAATGTAGCACAAAATTATTTACATTTATTAACAAATCGATATGATTTTTTAATTTTATAAGTAAATAAAAAAACGCATTCAGATCATTTGTTAGAAAAACCAAAAAAGGATGTAAAAAAACCTTTTCAGGATGTTTATCAACAGATCGTCCAAAACAGATCCATAAAACGACATACTTAGAACAGCTTTACATGGCTGTCCTGAGGACTTTCTCAAAGAACATCCAGGAGACGTCCAAATCACATCCAAGACGTCGGAGGATCAAATATGGATGTTTTGGATGTCCGAGGGATGTACAATGGACGTTGTTTGCTATCTGGGTATGGGACATCATCTGTAAAAATTCCACCCGCTTTTACGTACTATGTTTTTCTCACAATATTCAATCAACTGAAATATTCATTTAGTTTTCAAAACTGCCATTTCTACTCAGGCTTTAAAGGAAAGAATTATTAAGTTATTAGAGCAAAAAAATTTTAAAAATTTGATTTATAATTGACATTTTAAAATATATATATATTAACTGATTCATTAGAATTGGAAAAGAGAGAAAAATGATTAAAATTGAGCAAAGTGATGATACAAACATACAATCCACGGTACTCTTATGTTCGAAATGTAGCTAGCTCAACACTTGATTCAATCCTGCTGAATGAATTTTGATGCTAGGACAATAACTGAAATAAGATTAAACGTTGCGTTTTTACTTTCCACATGCACATACACCAGATGTGTGCTTGAATATTTTCTTTCTAGTGACACGTAAATATGTCAAAATCATATCGTAAATATGTACTAGGAAAACATTCATGCAAGATGACATCAAAACATCGAACACGCTGAAATATTTAATATTATACCTGTCTATTACCTACGTTTGATTTTGAATGTAACATTCTTTCTCAAATAAAGTTTTGATTTCGAAATATATTCATAAAACTGGCAACTCTTTTTTAGAAAATGATGGTTGATGAAATCTTCATTTGATTTTAAGAGTTCTTTGATAGTAGATTTTAGAGAACAGTGTCGACTCGCTGCTGTGAAAAATATTTAGAAATTATTAAAATATTAAAAATATTAGAAAAAATTTGTAAATATTTTTATTCAGTTTTCATGTTCTCTCCATTTCCAACAACTTAAATGAAATCTTATGATATTTTACTAAATGATATATAACCTTAATGGAAATTTCTTTTAAGTCTAGAGAAAATATCTGTTTTTCCTACAATCCATAATGATTTTTGGTTTTCTGAATCTATGATCAATTTGGTAAGGTGAAATTATTTTCCCTAGTTCGATAGTGACAGCAGTTAAAAAGCAGGAAATTGATTATTACTTTGCATATGAATTTTATGAAACAAAGACATAAATAATTTTGAAATTAATTTAATTTTTTGCTACGTAACCAGCTGATGATTTTTGTCTAAAATTATTTTGTCTATGAGCCACTATGTTGATTTATAATGATTTTTTTTCTAGATATTTATAACACAATAATTGCCATCCCTTATGAAGAGAGATTGATTAAGAAGAAGGATCCAGAAATGCTTGACATTGTATAATTGACAATTCTAGTAAACCACAATTTTAATCTATGAAATTACATTTTTTAGGCTTTATTTTATCTTTACTGAACTAATTATTATTTTGTAATTCCAAATAATTGTATGAATTGTAAGAATTTAGTTTTTAAGATATTTGATACATATTGGGAAATTTATTTTAATATTGAAATTATAATTCAATAACTTTCAACTCAATATTGACAAGAAAAAAATTTGATGTATTTCAAATCAAGATATTCTTTTTGGGTTTCTATGACTTACTATACTTAGAAGATAATAAGTCACGAGTAGAAAACATAAATGTTTCATAGTGTCATTTTTCTCGATTAGTTGAAAATCATTTAAAACTGTCATTTGAAGAAAAAAAAAATCTTCTGCGACCAACAGAAATTACAAATTCTCTTTAAGAAGGCAAAGAAGTTATTAAATGTCTATGAAAAGTTTTTCCAAGAAATTGTACTATTCTAAAATAATTCTACTCTTTTATGTTGTCTACGATGCCTTTAACTGACTGCAGTTTGACAGCAATTAGTCGTTCTAGCTCGGACAACAGCCTCATTTTGTTGTTCCATTAATAAAATTATATTAACTAATTTACTGTATTTCCCTTTTTTTATTTTATGAATAGGTTAGTTCTCATTTAAAACAGTTACAAATAATTTTAAACCATACTTGCTAAGTAAATCATAATTAAAAGCTGGTTAAAGTGGAAATCATTTATATTGAACGGGTTTAAATAAGTAGCATGTTTATTTGATTAAAAACGTTCAATAACGGGTAATTTAAAGTTTTAAATGTAAAAAAAAAATGTAAAAACAATTGAATATATCTGTAAATTTTAAATTATTATTTAGCATTTATTCTCATATATATCTCTGTTATTAATAATCTATGTTCTCATATAAATCTATGTTTCTTTACAACCATACTCTTTCATACAGTGAAACTGAGCGTGGAGTGCTAATTCAATTGACCACTTTTTTCTGCCTGACTTGCAATTTGTGAGAGTTAACTCAGACGCCATTTAAAAGCTTTGAGTGAAAATCTCTGTTTGTAACATTGAAAACACTGGTTTGATTTTTAGAGAATAAAGCGAATAAGTCTGTATATTTTTATATTAATTTGAAAATTGTATTTATATCTCTAGAAATTGATTTGAATTAAACATATTTTTATAAATTTTGGGCTTTATTTGTTTAATATCTTGTACCTTCGCTAAGCCTAATGTTCGCGATGTCAGTACATGTTCCCAATCTTGACGCCATTGAGCCGATGGACTGGGAGCCATGTCCTGATATATTCACTGAAGTGAATGTCTTTTTGCCCATGGGTTCCGTCCCCCTTGATGAGGAGGAACCCATGGACTGGGAGACATCGTTCAGTGAATCAGATTCAAAACCGTCATTTGAAGCTCCATTTGAGACGGGTATTTTGACTAGGAGCAAGGCTCTTCTCCTAAAAGCATCTGTTAGCGAGAGAGCCATTGTTCCAAAGTCGAAAATCCGTCGCAAATGGAACTTGTAAATGATGAGCTTTGTCTCTGGTATATCTTATCTCCCTGTCTTTTGAAATTATCGAAACGACAATTTGTAATAGTACTGAAAAACAGCTTGTGACCATTAATTTTTTTATATCGAAAACAGTAATCTTAGAGTTTTTTTCGAAACACATTGAATGAATATATTCTTTGAACATAAAATCTAAAAAAAATGTATTTCGGTCTTACAGCAATGGTATTGCATAGATGAGTTCAAAACTTGTAATTATTAAACACTTTTCAAGAAGTTACGCCAAACATTGATATCTTAATAATATGCTTCACTCGGTGACTATTTTTAATTTCAAATTTCTAGTTATGAAATATCAGTAATTGATGTGCACTTGTTCCGCATAGGTGGACGGTAGATCATCACCTATTATAAGATCATCGTTGCGTTCACTTAAACTTTTACAGTTTTTGCTATGCTAATGTTGTGTTGTCATAATATTACACTTGGCTTTATTAGAGCATACGAAATAAAATATTAACATCTAAGGAACAATGGCATAAGCGCTTAATTAAATTCGAAAGTATTCATTAAATTGACATTTCTTTCTGAGTCTCCTCCAGATCTTGTAGTTGGCGACGGTTCGTAATTTTCGGTGATTTTTCTCCAGAGAGTCGAAATTAAATAACTACCCAACTGAAAGTTGTCAGATTTAAATTTATTTATAAACAAGACAAATATTTTGAGAGCTCTACTTGGTATTAAATATTTCTTACTTATATTTTCCGATTTGGGATCTTCCAGAAAATCTTAATTATTATTTTCGTGAATTGCAATTTTTCGGTTTACTTGAGTCTTATTAATATCAAATGAATTTAACTTCATAGTGAGACAAGCAATAGAACTTCGCACTTGCACTATATCCGAAAGTTTTCAAATTGACCTCGTATATTTTATCATTTGTTATAAAAGCAATTGCTATTTCAAACAACAAATTTTATGTAAAGAGCCAGCGAATAAAAAAATTATTGAATAGAGTTATCCTTGGAAATATTTTACAATCTCTATGAAGAAATATTTTCAAATGCCTTGAATAATAGTTTTTCGTGTTCTAAAATGGAAATGCATTTCATATGATAATGTTTCTTTGAGCTGTATGAAATTCCACACTCTACATTTTATATATGTTTTTAACTTTTACAAGACCTGCAATTATGCTATGTAACCTTTTTATCATACAAGTATATTATAATGGGAATTAATAGCGTGCTATTCTGTTTAAATATTCACATAACCTCCTTTTTCGACAGGTGTTTTTTTGTTCTCATTTTAAGATACTTTTTGAAATTTTGTTAGTCTATACCGTTTAATTTTACATTTTAATTTATTAATTTCCCTTAGAAGCAACTTCTATTCCCAGTTAACGATTTTTTTATTCGAATCGAAAATACATGTGCTAAAATTCTAATGTTTTCGAATGCTGTAATTTACACTTATTTGTTAAACGTTTCATATATTATTTCCTACAAATGATAGAATTTACATGACTTATTTTAAAAACTGTTTATACTTTTAAATTTTTATTGGCTTTAAAAATATAATATAATTTGTGAAAGAAAATGTTTTAGCGATATTTTTAAAAATACTTAAAATGTTATTACAATTGTATCGTACGATAAATCGATTCCAGAATATTCTCAGCAAAAATAAAATGCACTTTGTTTTACCATTTCAGAAATCCACGTCTCTCAATTAAATAATCAGCTTCTGACAATGATTTTGATTGCATTAATAAAAATACTGATAAATATTACACAAATGGGTCTTCGGCAACAAATAAAATGTATGCCACTGATTTTTAAGAGACTAAGTATTTTTAATTTAGCGTAATTATATAAGTAAAAATGACACAGCCATAAGGAAACTTTATATAGTAATTAGTGTACCAACAAGTTAAATTTCATTGTACCTTAAAAATTGTTTTATATAATTTGTTGAGTTTCAGGAACTTTATTATTTGGCACGTTTGATTTTCTAAAGACAAATGTACAGAAAATAATTCAGAAAAATGTATAATACATAAGTTGCACTTGGAAATAAAGATGACTATTTCTTAAGTAAATTTCTTGTCATCCTTTCATATTATTTTCACATTAAAATTTTGAATTGCATTCTACACCACTGATTTAGTGTAGCATTTAAATTATTTAAAAAATAAGGTGAAATGTATAATCTGATTTTATTTATTTTATTTTGTGTCAAGAAAATATACATAAATGTGCGGTCAATTTGCTTCAAGAATTTTAACAAAAAAATATTTAATGTATAAGTATTCATTCTTAAACTTTTATTTCCTCAATATATATTTTTCTGATGTCCAAAAATAGTTTAAAAAATATTTATTAGTAAATAAAAATCATTTATCAGTATTATTACGTTAATTAATAGAATTATTATAATTCTCAACATTATTTAATGAAATATAAATAGATGGTCTATTTTTAAATAACCTACAGAATGCTTTTTCAAAAATTTAGCTTCATTTTTCTACTACATCAATTTTTTCGTTCAAATAGAAGAAGCAAAATTCCTATTCAAATTACTACATTTTTCTTACGTAGCATTCGTTTCTCACAATATAAACTTACTAGTCTTATTTCAGTTTGTAAAATATAATATCATTTTTCAAGATTTTTAACTGCTTTTTTCCCCACTGCAATTATATCCATTTATACTTTCTTACAGAGCAATACATTTTCGTACAAATTAAATCTCATAATATAAAATTTTTATCAAATAAGTTATTGCGTAAAATTTTTGAGGAAGCAAATATCAGAAAGAAATATTTGCCTTATTTCTATCAGAATCGAAAGGGATTGAGAATAACAACTGTCGTTTCGAATACATAATACTAATTTTATTTGATAAAGTATATTGGACTTACTGACACCTTTGACAAAAACAGTCACTATCAATATTTTTACAACATGTGCTCTTGTTTAAGGACTTATTGCTTAATAATTTGATAAATTTTATGATTTTATGACACAGAATATGTTTTATTTTTCAACATCATGGAACGAGGTATTTTGCGCTCTTCATTAAATAAATATTTTCACAGCATTTACGTTTGTTATAAACAGTTTATTCTTTTGCAAAATATTCTTAGAATTTTTCAGCAAGTAGTTTGTTCTTAAGTTTTGCTATATTTCAAGAGGAATTACAGAAAGAAATTTAAGTTATTAGTTATACAATACAAAATTAAATAATTTTCTAAATTGTTTAGAATATGAAATTACTGTAAATGAGAAAGGACTATCTAATATTAAGAATTCCTTACCTATTTACAATGTTTTGTTGTTTAAATTAATTTGCATTTTCAGCTCGATTTTTTAAAATGCATGAAAATGAGATATAAAAAAAGTAATGCTTTTTGCTAGTTAAACTGAAATAAGGGAATTTTTTTTATTTTACTATTTTTGTCAAAAATATTACCTTAAATGGTTTTAAAGAAAAATTTCTTCTGAAAGAGCGGTTTGCAAAACAAAATATAAACATATATATATAATATTTAAAGCATCGTAAATAAATTATCTCACAATGAGAATATTTCTTTTGTGTCAAAGCTCTATTGTAACAAAAATTCATGTTCGATGGAAGGATCATTTGCAAATAAAACAATTTGAAAGCAGTGCACTCCGTAAACAAATACTATTCATTAACGTTTATTCACTTTAAATACATTTCCAGGATGATAATCAAAACTTTAATTTATTTAATCCACATTATATTTTACACTAACAGAGAAATATGGGAATCATGTCCGCCGCCATTTCATTCAATAAGGATATTTAAACATTCTGCTGATGAAAGAAAATAGTCACCGAGAAAAAAGCCATGTGGGTATTCTTTCGATTTAAAAATTTTAATTTTGAAATAATTTTTGGTTAATAAAATGCTTGATATATCAGAAAGTAATAATTTCCTGCACCAATTATACCTGGCTCTTAAATGCTGTGAGAAAAAAAATAATTATTTCTGTAAAAACCATAGATCTTTATAATAATCATCAAAAAATCAAAGCGAAGCTCTGTGCAAAAAAAAAAATGGGAAAAACATTTGCAAGAAGAATTAAAACTATGTTAACTGGGAGATTTTCTATATGGCAGCGACATTCTGCCATTAATCAGTGATGACGACTTATTACTAAAAATCACGGGTGACGGCATATTCCATTACTAATTACTGGTGATGACTTTTTCCATTAATCACTGGAGACGATTTTTACTATTAATCACTGGTGGTGACTTATATCTATCAATCACTGGAGATGACTTTTTACTACTTATCACTGGCTAATGACGACTTAATACCATTCATTTATCAGTGGTAGCGACTATCTATTTATAATTAGTGGAGTAAAATTATAATTATTTTGATGGGATGAAGATTATTATCATGTATTCTAGATGGAGAATTTTACAATCATTAAAGACGACTTCTATGATGTGGAGAAGATGGTAACATTTCCTCGTAGGGGACAAAAAATATATTTATGCTATATGATGGAAATCGAAACTTCCACATAAAAAAAGATCTGAAGCATTTGTTCTGGATAACTAATATCATCAATTAGTTATCTCGTAAAAATTAATATACATATATCTGTCAAAGGATGCTCAAATGTATGAATATAACCATGGATTCAATTATGAGACAGAATAAATAACATATACAGTGCCATTGGAAAACGACAAGCAGATGTCAATACTTCTAATCTTCTTTAAATAGTCTTATGCTAATTACATTGATATTATTTATGAATATTGAAAAGATAGAATCGAAATATAAAATAAATGGGAACAAGTTAATATAATTTTTTAGTCTGTAAAATTGAGGTTTCGTAATTATATCATCATTTTATAACATTTTCATAGAATCGCATTTGCCAGTTTTATGTAATTTTTACAATTATTCTTAATGCCAGAGTTTCTTATATGCTTACATGAATAGGAAAAGTGTTTAGAATTCAATATAATTTTCAATAATATATCTAATCAGTTGATACTCAGTGGAAAGTAATTTTGGTAAATTCATGTGTTGAATGTAAGTCTGAATATGTCAGAAATACTTAAATATTTTATACACAAACTGCAGCAACTAATATTTTTTATTCTCAATATTTTCTGTTTACTGAATATATATTTAAAAATACCAGGGTCTGCTTTACACTTTTATTCTTTATGTGATTCTAAAACAAATCTCATGCATGCAAATCCTGGATGAAAGGGAATCAATGAATGAAGTTCTTTTCATTATGGATCCTCGCATATTAATCATATTCTGAAAAGCTACTTTGCACTCTACATAAAATTTTGAAATGCTGCATATACTCAAGTTACGTGTATAAAAATAGTTATGCAGCTTATCATAATTTTAAAATAACAAAATTGCGGAATTTATTTATTAAAATGGAAAGAATTAGATAAAGTTGTAATTTCTAAAATAAAATATGAAACGTATTAAAATTTCGTTTTTCGTTATACATTATAGAATTTATAGGAAAACAGAACTGCGGGCAAATCATAGCATTGTACACTTTTAGAACAAAGAAAAATAATTGGAGTTAATGTACTTTCCTCAAGAAAATTAATGTATGGAAATAAATAGTGAAACCCATCATGTTCCTAAATATTGTTCGAGATTTCTTAGAAACTTGTAGCATATTAACAACATAATTTTAACATTCTTATCGATGTTAGCAATTTCGGATTTTTCAAATTTAAAAATCTTTAAAATTTTAACTATCCTTAATAATACAAATTAATTAGCATGATTCTAAATATGAAGTGGTAACTTATGACATTGATTTTTCAAAGGAATGAGACCATGATTCACCGTTGCACTGCAGAAACTGGAAAATAATACTCCATAAAGTGACATTGGTTAAAAGTACCAAACAGTATTATTAGCACATTTAAAAATATAAAATAACACGCTTTTACTCTCACTTACAAACAAAAGAGAGACTTATGTATTTGCTATGTGCATGACTATTTAAGCAGAGGGACCAACCATCATTTCTCCTCAGCAAAAAACAATGCAGAATGATCCATGGAAATAACGACTAAATATTATTAATATTTTTCGTAAAAACCACCTGACTGAATGACGATTACTTAGAAACTTCGACAAGACTGCTTGAGAACGAGAATTTCATCGACACTGTACTCAGTGTTGTTTAGAATTTTTTTTTTTTTTTTCCTTCTTTCTTGGAGTTTTATAACATGTATTGCTCTTTATAATGGGAAAAAAGAAAAAAAAATATTTTTGACGTGTAAAAGTGGACTTAGGGCTCTTTGGCGAAACCACTATAAAAAAAACGCATCTGGATTCCTACCTCTTGGGTGATGTGAAAAAGGAATCATTTCTTTTAGCTTGTTTTACTCCAATTTGAATCTAAATTTTTTTTTCGTTTGTTAATTTATAGTGATAAAGCATTCAATAGATTAACTGTTCTTACCGTTTTAAAAAATTGAATATTTTTCAGCTCTTATTATTTACATTTTTCTTAATTTAAATTCTCTAAAATAATAAAAATGTTAATAAAATTAACACTTTTAGTTTTTCACTCTTTATTTCAGAGTTTTTGAAATTCTTGGAAAAGAAGAAATAAAATGCTGTGGTCTAAGAAAGTAAGTTAATAGATTTAATATATAAATAAAGAATTTTTCATATTCGTTTCTATATCAAAAAGAATAAAAATAAAGTATTGTCATGAATATAAAATATTTTAATCTCACAATTTGCTTTTTTGGATGTGTTATAAACGAAAATCCTTTATTTCCAATACGCTGTTGAAATATTCCGATGCTACGTAATATTGAAATTCATAATTCTAATTTTTTAATAAAAGTAGTTGCCTTAATAATTCAAATAAATGTTATACTTCTAGCAATTGCAAATGTTTTTCAATGCTGTCAATAGAGGGCGACACCAAATCTTTATCATAAACTAGATATCCATATTAGAAATATTTTTTGTTCGAGAGAGAGATTTGTGTCTTGTTATATTAGCTTTGAAGTACTGACTTAAACCCTTTTTACACCATGGCTTACTAATAAATGCTCTTAAAAAGACTACTAGTTTAAATAATCGATCAAAGATTTTAAAATGGTATAAAATCGTTTGTCACGTGTAAGAAAATGTCCCTTGAGCAAGTCAGTACCCAGATAGCAAACAGTGGTCCTCAGGATGTTCGGAGAACGTCCTCTTACGTCCACCTGGACTTAAGAGGACGTCCGGTAGGGGTGCAGCGACGTCTTACGGACATTCTTCGCACGTACCAATGTCCGGAAGTAACACGTACGTAGGTCGTCCCATAGACCTCCGAGACGGACGTGATTTGGCACATATTGACCGTGATCTGGTACATATTGGACGGGATTTGGCACATATTGGCCGTAATCTGGCATATATTGGACGTGATTTGGCACATATTTGGACATTCATATAACAGCCATATTAAGCGTGTTTTTAAATTTGAGTATTAAATAATGTGCACTATCATTGTTTTTAAGCAATAATTCAGTAAACTTTTTGTATGTTATTAAAGTTTACATACTTTATTTACTAATATAATTATATGTATTTTTGTTTATAACTTTATTATTATTCATTAAGTTTTTTCACTGTTATTTTTTTCTGCAATAATTCAGTAAACTTTTTGTATGTTATTAAAGTTTACATACTTTATTTACTAATAATTGTGTATTTTTGTTTATAACTTTATTATTATTCAGTAAACTTTTTTCACTGTTATTTTTTTCTGCAATAATTCAGTAAACTTTTTGTATGTTATTAAAGTTTACATACTTTATTTACTAATAATTATGTGTATTTCTGTTTATAACTTCATTATTATTCATAAAGCTTTTTTCACTGTTATTTTTTTCTGTAAGTAGTGACTGATACCATTTCGCAAAAAAATAAAGAAATGAAAAATAATTATTTTTCCTTTCTTTAATCTTTTTTGCAACATTATTATGAATATAAATTACTACTGTTATAAAAAATAAATGCAATAAAATTGTCAAGGTATTAACCGAAAATTTCATTCGAAGGAAATATTAATACTTCTGACAAAGGAATTCTTTTGGGGTATATCTAAATGCTAAATTTTTAAAATGAAAGATATCTAAAAAAAAGGTACATTGTTTAGAAGTATATCATACTTTTAAACAATGTAGCATTTTTTTAAATATAAGAGAAATATACAGGTTTTAATATAAGTAAATGCATTACAATATTAGCAAATATATTAATATAGATTTAAATATTTGAATTTATGCTTATGTGAAACAGAGGGAACTGCTAAGCGATTAAAATTTCATAGAAGAAATACATACAAATATATCAATTTTAATATAAGCATATATATTGTAATATAGATTAAAATATTTGCATTTGTTTGTAACACAGGAAGAATTTTTAAATGATTGAATTGTAAAAAAGAAAAATAAATAAATATATATGTATATAAAACACTGGTATATATATACCAAAACATTTTATTCACACACACAAATGCACATGAAAATTAACTCATTTAATCTACAACAATCATTTAAATAACAGAGAATCCACAATTTCAATTGGCACAATTAAATTAAGTTCTAATTAATAATTATCTAATTTTTATTTTTCTCACATAAGAAAATAGCCAATTTCAGAAATGTTTCCATGAGACTATTTTAACAGCATCATTATGATTTATTACACCATAATTCCATTTCAAACACCATCATTATATTTTGTTTTCTTTGAAATATTCAAAATTCTTTTTTCATTTAAAGAGTGATTCAAAATTGCACAGTTTTAAGTATAAATCAAATGAATTTAAGAAATTAAATGAAATATATTTTGGGAGAAAATATAGTTTTTAGATTGTTAATTTCACAGAATTCTATATACACACTCAATTTTTATTCACAATCATTATTATTATTAAAATCATTATTATTTACACAATTATTATTTTTTTTTTGTTTCTCCGCCCTTTCTTCAGCATGCCGCAGCCAATTCGATATGCTCTTAGCCATCTCTGCTTTTGTAACTTGAGGCATATGAAAACAGACTGCATCTATTATTAAAAAAAGAAATTAATATTTTATAAGATAATCTAGAAAGATCAAGATTATCAGAAACAAAACTTTATATGTTAAGGTTTAATGATTATTTCAACAACTTAAATTTTATTTTAAA
>JAPDSC010156184.1:0-20163 GCA_026290005.1 Latrodectus geometricus
AAATATCCGTAACGTATCGAATGTACGTAATAATACATGACAAGCTGTCCGAAGGGTGTATATGAATTTGTGCAACTGAGAAATAGAAATACTTCAGCGAAAAATATCTCTTTTCCTTTCTAATGCGTTATTTTAAAACCTTGACTTGTTTATTTATTAAGATGAAAGTGGGTGAGATACAGTTACAGATAGTATTTTTTGTTTGCTTATCTTGAAATTATTTACAAGGTATCATTACTAGCCCGAATGGCATCAGACAATTTGATTAGGGAGTTGAAGATCTAGGTCACACATGTGAAATACAAACCATCAACATGAAAGTGTATTAAAAGAAAGAATATAAATTTTATTCAATTTCAAAATCGAAAAATACTGTAACAATAAATTATAAAATATATATCAAATATTAAGTAGTTTTTTTTTATATATAATTTACTTTCTTATTCAAACTGAAAAGAAATAATGTGAAACTATTTAAAAATTTGAATAAATTATTTTAAGTCAGAAAATATAATTAAATTAAACACAAACGTTTTCAAAAAAAAAGTTTACATTTATTTAAACTTGATTATATATATATATTTAATCAAATGACCTTTTTAGTAAGAGATGTAGATAACATATGGAAATATTTTATGAAAAATTAGTGTATTTTAGAAGTATTCATAAAATAATTAAATTTTTTTACCTTTAGTTTATAAAAAATTTATATACTATATTATGTAACTTTATAAATATAGTTTTTATAACTATGAAGTTATATATTTTTAGTTAAAATAATTACAGTTATGCGTTAATTATTCTTATATATTTTAACTAAGTCTATTTTCTATTTAGATATTAAATTCGTTACATGAAATTAAAAATAAGTCGTGAATAAGATGAAAGAAAAAAATAATACGAAATTTTTCATGTCTTATAAATTTATATTTACATGTGTTTTAAATCAGCTACTAAATATGGTCATTAATACAAGATTTATATTCCTTAATATAGCATACAATACCTTTCATTTTTTCTCTTCTCGAAGCAAAATGAAATGTGTTCTGTGTGTCGCATATAAAGAAAGAAATGATGAGCTACTCATCAAGCACAAAATTATAGAGTTTTTTAAACTAATTTTATTTGAAGAAATAAAATATATATTAAAAATCAGAGTATTTTTTATATTACAGTGAAATGAAATTTTTTCCTTTTTAGTAATTTTTCTTCTCTTTTTTTCACTTATATTCAAAATCATGTCTTAGTTCCTCTTACATTCGATAGATGGCAGGCACATCAGTCTAAAAAATTTCTTTCGTTTTCCTTGTTTTTTAGGTATAGTACATAATAATTTTGTCCCTCAACTAATAACGCAGAAATTACGTTAATGAAATTTAAAGTGATTTTAAATGCTTTCGAATTTTATGTTTTATGATTTTTTAAAGTTTAGCGCAATGAATTTGTATACGGATAACTCGTTGAGAAAAAAGTGCTAACATTTTTTAAATACAATTTCTTTAGAAATATCGTTTTAGAGATATGCGTTATTGATCATTAAGAATAATATATTTTTGATTATTTCGAATTAAATCAGCACAAAGTTGTTATGTTTATCATTAAAAATGGAATATACACTACTACCTTCATTGTATTCTAATATCTCGCACACATAAAAGGGGAATAAATTAAAGCTTCACTATGTTTTTATTTATTTATTCATTTATTCCCAACCTGACAAATAACTGTCCGAAAGAACACACCTGGTCGTCTAAGTGAGTTAACAATGATTTCATTGGTCATTGGAAAGACGTTGCATGATAATATACATAGACGGTTGCACCGTTTGGTCTGCACGTTCAGTTACCACGAATCTGTGTATTTTTTCTTGAGAGATCCGATTAAGGAAGTATCATTCAATATTTATTTGGATTAGAATGTTAATTAAATTATAATGATGGATTGAATATTATTTTCTTTACAATCTGATGATATTTTACTTGATGCTTAAGTATCTTAAAGGAACAAAACGAGTGAAAAATCACTGCAAAAATATATTTCTGAAATGGAAATATCCTATTTTTGCAGTGACTTTTTTGGAATTTTGCACAAACCTGCAAACCTATCGAGTTTGTTTAAAGCTGTGCATCGAATTAACAATTCTAAGCAACATTTTAAGATTGTACTCAAAAACTAATAGTCTTACTTTCGTTTTGGTACGATATAACTCACATTATTCGAGAGTATCATCATAGACAATTATTTTAAAAATGAGTGAATTTGCATATAGAGAGGCCATGTAATAATTCTACTTGAATATCAATGAAAATATTTGAGATAACTTCATAAATCAATAAATATTATCTACCACAGGTACAGCTCCTGCCAATATGTATGTACTTGGCTTTTGTGGAAGAGACACGTTCTATTTTCGATAGGAACCAGAAAAGAATTCCAAACTTTGGAAGCCTTTTTAAAAGCCTTAAAAATAATTTAAGGTACTGTAAATGTCACCAATTCATCCAATCCTTAACCTTCATTTGAAATTAAAAACGCTTATTAATATAACAAACCACTAACCAGATTATATGATGGAAGTTATGCTAAAAGTAGACAGTATAGTTTTCTCAGCTACTTTTATAGTGTGATAATATTTTATATGTTTAAAAAATTTTCGATAAGAAGAATGGAGATTATCTGAATTTGTTCTGGTTGATCACCTCACAGAAATCATGGCCAAACAATTTAAACTTTTATGATAAGGAAAGTTTGTACATCTGATTCATATTTTATTTCTTTTATCTATATATTTTCTTTTGTTGATGAATCTCTGTCATTTAATAACTTATGAAAGTAGAATATAACTTTCAGTTTCATGTTGTGTTATTTTCTTAATTTCATGTAAACAAAACAAAAAAAAAAAAAAAAACTCTTTGTGACTTCTTTTTGCATTGTTTGACAATCGCAGCAATGACTATATGATTATTTTTCTTATTTTATCACTTAGTGTTTAAGTTTCAAAAGGGAATGTATCATTTTAATGCAAATCTAGAAGGATTCAACTTTTAACTCAATTGATAATCTTGCTTAGAACAAAACAGTTCGATATTCACTCAGAGCTTAAAATTCATTCAAAAGCCTTGATCCTGGTTTCATTATGAATTAATAATGTTTTATCTCATGAAATAGGGATCTAATATTATTTGAGCATCACATTTTCCTAGTAGTTCAGTATTTTGAAAAAAGATACTATTAATAACTTAAAAACTGGCAAAATAAGGTATAAAATGAACAAAATAGAATGTGAACAAAATTTGAAAACTCTTTTTAAGAACTTTCTAAGCCTTATAAAATTTAGCTTAAGAAAATTCTTTATATTCTATAATTGAAACAAAATTTCGTAGATTAAAATTGGATTTGAATTTAATAACATTAGAATTATTGAAGATAATAATAAGTCTGAGAATTTCCAAGAGAATATGATCTAACAGAAATTCTGCTAGAATATGATCGAAAATTAAAGAAGGTACTAGAATTTTTACAATGTGGTACAAACTATTTTCTGAGCAAAATAAAAAAAATCTTATTTTATTCTTCCAATCTAATTCTATTTATTATTATTATTTTCACCTGCATTCTGTTATCCAAACAAGAAATTCCTAAGATTGATATTGAGAATTTCGAAGTAAATAATACTAGGTGTTTGTAGGATAATAAATTCGGGTCTAAAAATTCTAATAGAATATGATATCAACTGAAAATTCTTCTGAAACACGATTAAAATTTAAGGAAGTTCAATGAATTTTCAACGAAGTACAAATTAATTTTCCGATAAAAAAAAAAAAAAAAGAATTCTTATTTGTATTCCGTACTTTAAGCTGTAAATTTAACACTGATATCAGAAATTTTGAATTGAATAACTTTAGATGTTTTTAGAGCGACAAATAAAAGTCTTAAAATTTTTTATAAAATTTTAACAAATAAAAATTTTTATAGAATCTGAGCAAAAATTAAGGTTGTTCAAAGAATTCTGAATGAAATACTTAATTTTAATTAAAATAATACTTAATTAAAAATAAATTTTAATTAATTAAATTCTTAATTTTCAGATAAAATAAAATATATAACTTTTACTAAAAACTTCTTAGACAGATAGAAAAATTTAGAATTAAATAATATAAGATACTTTAAGGATATATTAAGTTAATTTAAAATTATTGAATATAAAATAAAGCAGAAATTCTAATAGAATGTGATAAGCATTTGAGGAAAGTTTAAGAATTTTAATTGAATTAACAGTTATTTCCAGTTAAAAGAGATTCTTAATTATCAAAGATAAACATTTAAAGTTATGAATTTTTAATTGTATTAGGTATTTTTAGATTAACCAATTCCTAAATTTTTATTAGAATATTATCTAATTAAAATTATAAAATACGACTAAAATTTAAGAAATGCCTTTTTATAATGTTTAATGAGATGCTAATAAGTTTCTCCATAAAATAAATTCCAATTTAATTGCACAAATTGAAATGAATAATTCTGAGGTGGATTTTAAGAATTTCGAATTGAATAAGATTTTCTAAGGTCTTGAGTATTTAAAATAATTTACTTAATAGCTATTATACACTAAATATTTCTTGTAGTTACCAAATAGTAAGTAACGCAACCTTAAGTCTAATTTGAAATGTAGGAAAATGATTAACAATTTATATAAAACATTTAAATCGTCCTTTCCGATTTGTTGCAGTTGTTGTTAATGACACTTGGCGACGCCAAGCCCGCCCGTCACAGAGACTATGCGAATAAAGAAGAGAGGGTGCGTCTGCCGTTTTTTTAAATAGAGCATCCTCATTCGAAGGTGAAAATACGACTTTTAGCTCATAGATGGCAGCACCACCTGAAACTTCCAATTTAGAGATTGAAACCAGTGAAGTTCCAAAGCCAGGCTCCAACAACCCCTAGAGGTATTAATTTGTTACGGGAACACGGAGGACATTGCGACCCGACGGATTTAATTTGCTCCAGTCGCCATTAGTGAACACGACGGATCTTCGGCTAAGCCGGGATTTGAACTCACCACCTTTTGGTAACGAGAACGACGCCCTAACCAACCAGGCCACCGCGGCCCTTTGCCGATTTAAACTAACCAAAAAAGGGATGTTATGATTTATTTATTACTTGCATAAACTATCAAATATTAATATTTAATGTGCTTTACATGCTGCAGGAAATAAATTTGTCTTTACTTAATGATTCATAAGTATTTATTTTTTAAAAGTGGTATCAAGAGAGACAAATCTCCAATAATAATATAAAGTAACCAATCCCACTAAGATATTGGCCAACATTTTCTTTCCAACTGTTCACTTAAGAGCTCATCTTACTGATAAATTTTGTTTTTAATGGGTGGACAAAATTGTATATTCAACATTATTGGTGAAAACGATTATTTGTTGAACTCACAGACCAATTATAAGTAAAATAAAATGACGTACACATAATCTCAATTGTAACGAAAGAAACAACCACTTTATGGTTATATGGTATAACTATTTTTATGTATGACAACAGCATAAAAATTGCTTACGTATTACATGTATATCTTAAAACTTTGTGACTATTTCAAATCATAAAGTTTATTCAGATATATATTCCCTGAATAAAGTGCTACACCTTATAAGATCCTTTATATTTATGTAGAAATATGAGTTTATTCTTCATGTTTTAGGCTTCAAAATCTTCTTCTTGACAATGTCAGAGTAGAGGAAGCGTAACTCAGAGTTCTTCTGTCTCTCGAGAAGGATTAAAGTCTCAAAGGACAAACAATGTCTGAAGCCGGGATCAGACAAATGATATCGAAAATGTCAAAATGCATAGAAAAAGTTTTATTTCGAAGGAAATCTAATATTTCTAGGCGTAATATTTATATAAAAAGCCACAACGCAGAAAACTTAAAAGTGAATGAGAATAAAGTTGGAATAAATTTAGAACACAATGTAAATTTTTTTTAAAAAAAGGGTTAAAAATGTAACAAATGAATAATAAATGAAGAAGAATATATAAAGCTTAAAAATAAATGAAAAATTGAAATAACAAATGGGTAGAAGTTTATTTTATGAAGGAAAAGGGACCACAGATTGTAAGATTATTTATAAATCCTTCAAGGAAAAATATTAGTTTTGCTTTACAGAAAAATACGAATTTATTACAGAGTATCTTTTCGAAAGAACGCTCTCTCTATAAATAAGCTGAGATAGTACTTTAAAACTGGAAGCAAAAGGATATATTAAATTTTAACGATCAATTTTATTTTAAAAATAATTGTTTACATTTTGCTTATAAAAGTAAACTTTGAAGTTAATAAGGTAATAAACAATTTCAAATAATTCACAAACGCATTTTTAGTGATTTCTAATAGGTATAATTATTTTTATAAATAAAGAAAATAACAAGATGAAAAGAGAAAGAGATTTTATACTCAAATGTGGAATTTTATATTTTGAGGCATTTTTCATAACTGAATACATATTTTTTTAAACAAAATAAACTCTGAAATTAGTAAATGTAGAAAAAATATAAAAGAATAATTAGCTAGATATTTTACGAAGAAGAGAAATTTAATTGAATTTTTTTATTTGATAATGCAAACGAAATTTGTTATTATTATTTAAAAAGAAATTTATTTGATTTTACGTTTAGAATAAAGAAAATTAAGCCAAAAACACTATAAATTGCATATGTTATGTGCTACAATTGCTTAAAGAATACAATTTTAAATTCATTTTAATTTTTCTAAAAAAAGTTGTTTTTGATAAGTAATTAGGTTATTTTGTTTGATTTAGAGATTTCAATAAATGGAAATAAAAAATTATTTCCAAAATATTACATGTTTCATTTTGTATAATACATGATACTTTAATGTTAAGTGGATAGGAACTTTTTTGAAATATCAAAGAAATTTTTTTTAATTATAAACATTAACCCAAAATCAAAACAAGCAATCGATTATTAAAAACAATTGGATAAACTATATTTAAATATTTATGACAATATGAACTTTATAAAATATTGCAATAACTTTTGAAAAATAATGTTAATTTATATGTGCTTTAGTACCAATAACTATTTTGTCAAAGCATTAAATATAGTGACAATGCTTAACAAAACTTTACCAAATAGATGTCGTGTAAATATTAGGTTGGGGAAAAAGAAATCCATTATTTTTACTTGAACTTTATGTAACTTATTTTGGATTCACTTTGTAAAAAGGTTTAAAATAGCTTTCATGTAGATTTTTAGGTCTTGCGCGTTACGACTGCTGACATGCGGTTAACTTCGATCATTTTTGATATTTTATAGACATGTTCGACGATGATGTATCCACATGCGAGGTGCATCTCTAACATCAAAAATACCCGAACGGAATCGATGAAACAAAAATTGTAGGTAACTGGTTGTTACAGTCTTATATAGGACGATAAACACCTTTCACAATTTTAGCCACCCGACTATCTTTTTTGCCGTTACAAGAAAAAAACGAGAATGTATCGAATTTTCTGTTTGGTGTCTTCCATTTTTAAAACCTTGTACTCGTAACTGAACTAATCAAACAAGAAACCGCAAGAGGATATTTTAGTGTCAAATGTCACCTTTCCAACGAGCATAAATCTGAAATTGTTTGATAGATACCTCACGAGATATCGATCACTACAGACGTCTATCGAAAAAATAATGGATTACTTTTTCCCCAAACTAATATTACTTTTTTGGGTACCGCATAGTTTATAATCTAAAAGTGTCGAGAGCAGTAGTCAGACGTTTTAGCATCCACCGCGAAGATTCTGGGAATACTTTACACTGATAGTATGTCATATTTAAATACCTCAAGAAAGAAAACTTGGAAAACTCCCGAGCATCCACCTCGACTAATGAGTACCATCTATATCACATTGTTCAACAGTGGCTGGAATCGAACCAGAAATCTCATGCTCCAAAGAGCGCTGTCCAATTACTTACTAATAAAATTTTGTCACACGCATCACGTTTTCATGAATTAAATATGTATAAAACATTAACTAATCGAGTATTTCCATTAATAAAAAAATTCGTCAGTGACAATAAAATGCACGTATAATATTATCAAAAACTTTTTGGAAAGTAATGAGGAATTATAGGCCTTAGAAATTTTGTTTTCATTGGTTGCAACTTAATTAAAAATATGCAAATTAGGCTTTGGTTTATCCTCAACCAGTAACTAAATAAAGATTCACACTGATTCCGGCGGACCTTAAATTTCAAAGAGAAATCCCTTTTATGCTTAGACAAATAAGAAAATTCTCTTATCAAGTCATTATCGATTAGTTAGGAAATTAATTTCAAAGCTACACGAGCGCTGATTGTTATTCTTAATCGCGAAATGACTTTTCATTTGCGTTCGGAATTATTCGAGGGGAGTTTAAAGCCCAAAGAAAATTTAAATTGATAAAGTAGCTTGTTTTGTATGAATGATGAGCTATTTATGTATTGCGATCGAAATTAATTTAGATTGTAAAAATGGAAAATGTGATTACTCATTTCACTTTCTTCAAGAGTGATTCTCTACCTTATAAGGTATTCGTAGAGAGTTAAAAAAAAAAAAAAGAAATAAAATTAAAGCAATATCTTTACTTGCGTTTCTTTCGTGCATAAACTCACATTTTTTAAAAATTTTTGTTGAAAAAAATATAATTTCATTTTATCGAATAAATTACTACATTTAATTATATAATATTATACAATGCTATAATATTTATAATTATTCCATTTTATATTTATATTATAATTACTACATTTGTATTTACGGAAGTATTAATGAATGTTTTTGCCTTATTTTACATTATTTATTTAAGTATAATTTATAATATACTCACTTTACCTCTATTATTTACTTATTTAAGTATATATATTCGATATCACTTTGGTATGTAACGGCTTGAATTAGATAAAAGCCATATTTCGTACCAATGTGATCAACACCCCTTGATGAAGCTGGCGATATTGGTACATCATTTAAATTGATTTATTGTGAGTTTTTCATTTATATATATATATATATATATATATATATATATATATATATATATATATATATATTATATTTTTAAAAATTTTGTATTGAATAAATATTTAACAACTTTTTATAACTATTATTTTATATTATTTTACATAGATCATTTTAAATTGAAAAAAGTCTTAAAATAAAAAAAAATTCACATTACGTAAATAATTTATAGTAGAAATGTTTTATGAAATCATGACTATTTTTAAGAAAATTTAAATTTTTAATAATTTTTAAATTGTTGCATTCTTAAAATAAAGTATACATTATCTTTGTATCAATTAAATATTTATCGTTATGTAAGAAACAAAAAAACTAAAATACTTTCTTTTATTTGTTCTTTTCTATTATATTTTAAATCTGACAAATATAATAAATATTTAATTTATTAGTCAGATTTATAATTTTATAGAAAAGTAGAAAAATAACTATTTTAAATTTTCATTTTCTTAGATAACAATAAATACTTATTTGATTTGTAGACGCTCAAACTATGTTATGTTATTATAACAATATTTATTTCTTATTTAAGAGCCTAAAAAAATGTTTTTATTAAAGATTCTATTAAATTATAATAATGGTAATCATTAAATTTAGTGTTCCTATAAAAATGGCGTCATAAAAATCAACAAGTGTTGCCAAAAGAAATCATTCAAATTAAGTATTTAAAAGCCAGAAACGCACTTGTTTGATTGAATAAAGCTTATAACAGAAAAATTAAAAATGAATTTTAAGGTAGGAAATTAATGAATGTTAGCTCAAAGTTGAGTGGTATAAAATACGCACAATTTTGCTAGTGCATTTTATAAACTTTTTATGATAAGAACAACAGGCTTGGAAATAAAGTTTTATTTCTATGTGAAAATATACAAATGGTATCACATTGTGTTACTTTTACTATAATGTATATACATTGTGTTATGTTTACTATAATGTATATATATATACATATATATATTAGATATATTATTGGAATTCATTAAGTATAAGTTGAATGAAAAGAACAATTTCATCATAAAATATGTGTTCTAACATTTTTTTTATTAACTGTTAAGATAATATATTCTGCATTTGCTACCAAATGCTTAACTATCCTTATAGGGTTATTTAAAGTACCAAGCAATATTTGAAATTTTTTAACATAATTTACAATTTTATTTCAAGTGTGAAGGATTTAAAATTTATCGCAAAATATAATTTCTATAATTTTATAATAATTAAGATTAGACCAATTTAGGAACCATACCAATATTATAATAACAATATTTTTATATATTGATGTTAAATATATATTAAACTGTTAAAAATTTATAGTGGAGTTATAAGAAACCATATTTAATTAATTACATGAATTGCAATTATATTTAGTTAAAAAAAATTGAATTGAGTTCCGAAATTCGTATAAATTTAAACAAAACGAAAACTTCTAGTAATATGTTTTTAATTTTAAAATTTGAAGGTATATATATATATATATATATATATATATATATATATATATATATATAATAAAAAATGGAATAAAATTTATTTTTTTATTTAAAAGATACAAACACATTTTTGTAATCATCATTTTAATGTTAGATATTTTTATTGGTTACAAAAATTTTATTAGATAAACGTTTCTAATTTAACAAAATGGTTCTTAATTTTTTTAAATTAAATTAGTGATTTTGTTATTATATATCATATATAAAAATAATATAAATTGCAGATTTTTTTCAGATAAAGGTGTTTTTTAATTAACCTACCTATAAATAAATTTCGTGGTACTTTAATTTTTATTTGCACGTCTTATTGAACATAAAGCACCTCATTTATAAAAAAAAATGAATCTAGTAAATTGCCTCATTTATAAATCTGATTTCGCTTTTAAATCTGTTTATTAAAAATATGCTGATGTGATGAGCATAATTAAAATGGAGTTTATTTTACATGTGGTGTAATTAAGTGAAGTTGTATAATAAAATTAAATCAAACAAGAAGAAATCCTCAATTATCTTTAATATTTGGTTTTTTGGTTGCGATCTGCTAATAATAGTAATCAAGAATAATGTTATTGATCTAGATTTCATTCTTTAGTGTCTTGATATAATTCAGTATCTAGACTTTAATATTATATTGTCTTCCTCATAATTCTGACTTTTTTTTAACCAAGATGGTTGACGAATCATTAGCAATCTGGACTTTGGTTCAGCAGTTCAAGGATTGGATACTTGTAGTGGTTCAGAATCCCTTTAAAATATATCAGATTCTAGTCTAATTAGTTCTAATTTTTAAAAAAATGATCTTAGAGCAACAAAGTAAATAAATTCACTAATTTTAAGGAAAATATTAAAGATGGTGATTTTCTCCTTATCAATATTTTAAAAAATACTTCACAATCCTTCTTATTAATATGACCAAAGCATTCAGGTAAAAATACTCTAAAGAGCTTTTAATTGGTGGTTAACCTAAATGAATTTTTACTGATAATAATGTTATTGATTGGAGTTAAAAATAAATTGTTAAAAATTATTAAAATCCCACCTTCCATTATCGTTAAATGTATGTTAAGTACATATTTTACGGTGTTAAAACTTGTGATGTATTAGTAATTTTTAAAAATTCATTTACATAATTTCAACAAACACATTACAAGCAACTAATTGTATTTTTCTTTTAATTTCTGTCCTATGCTTAGTAGGGAATACCTAAACTCTCAAATATAAAGTTTCCCTCGCTTTGGAGTAGCACAATCCACTAAGGAAGAAAGAAGATATTTAAAGCAGACGTCCTTTTTTATTTAAACCATTTGCAATTATTTTATCATTCTAAATTTAATAAGAAATGAGGTCAAATGGATTTTCTGTAAATCAACCGCAGCTTCTTAAACCACTTTTGTAATGCTTGCTTCAAAACGCTTACGAAATAACCCTTATTTTAATTTTAAGTTCTTTCTTATTCTAAACTTCCCCAGTCATAAAAAAAGATGTGGATGCATATTGTGCGCTATATCAAGCACAAAAATTTGTTATTTTCTTACTTTTGAAGGCAAAGTATAGAAAACCTTTATACTTCAACATAATACAGTTGTATAAAATTAATATAATAATTTGATTTATTATATGTATTATACTTATATATGATTTTTTATTAAATAATTACTAGTAAAATTAATATGCAAAAGGTTTTACTGCCAAATTTTTGCATAAGTACGGTTAAAGATATAATCATAACTTTCTGTACCGCGATAAAATAAATATATTAAATACAAGATACTGAACGAGATGAAGTGTGATACGAGGAAAACTTTGAATATATACTAATTTGATTTTAATATTTTAAAATAATTCCTAATATATTATGGAAATAAACCTTTGGAAAATTTTGTACAAAATATTTATGAATAAATTTTCTATTACATAATACTTTAATTACGTAATAAATAAATACTTTAAAAATATGAATTACTTTTGTAAGCATCTATTGAATAAGGTTAAAATAATTGATTGGTTGCCGACCACCCTGTATAGTGGTCAGCGTAGGTGACTGCGGATAGGGAGATCCTGGGTTTGAATCCCGGTTCGGGCATGGATGTACTCTCTCTCTCTTTCCTGTCTTCGTCTTTTCCTTGTATGAATGGAGTATTAATGGTTGCCTACCTTATATAAATGGGTACCTATGGCATGTGTGTGCTGAAGAAGTCAGACTCCACACCAAATTACGGTTCAATTTACATCCCATATTATCAGCCTGGCTAGCACTAAATAAAAATCAAAAAAATAGATTGTTTTATTTTAAGAGAGACCAGGTTTGTTTCTAAAATAATACAAAATTATGTTTCGTTTCCAAACGAACCCTGTATACATATATACTGCCTGTATATACAGGGTGATCCAAAAGTCAGGACGAAATTTAAAAATGAATAATTCGAAAACGAATCATGATACAAAGATGCGGTTTGCACCAAACGGATGGAAAAGAAACCGGGTTTTGTGTGGCAATGAAAAAAAAATAGTTCTTTTGGCGACCAACAGATGGCACTATAGTGTTTTATTGCAACAAAAGATGATTTACAAATGAAAAAGGATTAATGAAGTCAGATTAATTACAGTTAATTAGTACCTACTGCAGTAAATGTTCAATGTGCTTTCCATCATTCAGAAGTAAAGCTGTGAGACGAGTCACCACACCATTCACAGCATTTAGTAGCATTTCTTGCGTTATGGCAGATACATTTTGGCGGATGGCATCTTTCAGTGCCGCTAATGATGTCGATTGGTCGTGGTACACTTTTGACTTCAAGAAGCCCCACAGACAAAAGTCACAGGGTGTGAGATTGGGAGATCTTGGATGCCATGCGTGATTAAAGTAGCGACTGATAATGCGATCCTCCCCAAATGTTGAGCGTAGCAGGCGTTGCACAGGCAGAGCAATATCAGGTGGTGCTCCCTCTTGCATAAAGGTGACTGTTTGGAGTGCCTGTCACACTTGCAGTTCAGGAATAATGCTGTTCTGTAACAGTGCTAGATATCGCTTACCGGTGACAGAAACTGTTTGGAAACCTATCTGTGTGACTTCCTCGAAAAAAATGGACCAATTATGAAATCAGCAGTGAAGCCACACCAGACTGTCACTTTAGGCTGTTGCAAGGGCACTTCATTAAATGCATGTGGATTTTCTATGGTTCACACTCGACAATTGTGGGTGTTAATAGCGCCAGAGAGTGTGAAATGTGTTTCATCTGTCCAAAGCACAGTGTGAAGCCAGTCGTGCTGCTCTTCCATCTTATTGAAGACCAAATTTGCAAAATGTCGGCGTGAGTTGAAGTCAGGAGGTTTCAGTTCTTGGTTATGTTGCAACTTGTAGGGATACCGTTGCAAAGTTACTCGCAGAGCTCTCCAGACACTTCCGTACGACACTCCAGTCTGCCTCGAAACTTCTAGAGCACTGCACTCCCCATGTGCAGCAACCGACGACATAGCTTGCACCGTCTGCTCCACTGTCGTGGAAACAGCAGCTGCAGTTGAGGGACGTCCAGTTCTTTGACGTGACGCCAAATAACCTGTAGCTTCAAATTTTTTCACAATTTTGTTCAATGTAGAAGAAGTTATTGGTCCTTTCCTATCTCGCATACCCTTCATGTAGCAATATGCTCGCAATGGCAATTTCCGAATTTTTATAAAACAGTTTAACTAAGAGGGCTTTCTCAACTATGGACAGAATTTCAATGCATACCAATTTCGACTACCATTACCTGCTGCAGTTGCTTCTTTTTATATCGTTTGTTGCTTTGCATAATCCTACATCAGAAATCCGACAGTGCCATCTGCTGGTCACCAACAGAACTATTTGTTTTTTCATTGCCACACAAAACCCGGTTTCTTTTCCATCCGTTTGGTGCAAACCGCATCTTTGTATCGTGATTTGTTTTCGAATTATTCATTTTTAAAGTTCGTCCTGACTTTTGGATCACCCTGTATATATATATATATATATATATATATATATAGGTTTAGAAACATAATAATTAGGGAAGAAAAAGAAACAAACTTAAAAAAGACATTTTCTTATAAAAATCTGTTACAATATTGGAGGATAAAAAAAATTAAAATTCTTAACAACAAATGCTGTTGTGGAGTTAAAAAGCATTAATTTCTTTCAACGTAAATTTTTAGCGATGTTTGTCTTATAAGTATAGTAACAATGTTAGATATTGTAGGGAAAATCTATTTTCCATGATATTTGTGCGTAAAAGATCATTATGACAGACATAACAAATAAAGTTATCAAGTGTCAAATGAGGTTAAAAGAATAGATCAGTAAATACCAAAATGATAAAAAATGTTAAAACCAACTCCTATTTTAGCTCTAGTCTGTCAGTATATTATATATTCGTTTGAATTGTTTTGCAGTTATTTTGTAAGTGTCATTTCATAGCAGGGTAGGCATTAAGGAAACTAGTAGGCCGGTGAACCACCATGATATTTTTGGGTGATCGCCTAGGCTAATTTTTATGATTCTCATTTCTAAAATACAATTGCTTATACACAATTATTACTGAAATTGATCGTGAGGCAAAATTGTACGCAGATTCCTATATTTTTTAAGTGGGTACAAAATTAATAAATTTACGAATATTATCAATAATATAAAATATAACATTTTGAATTGAAGCATTTTTGGATGTTGAAAAAAAATGCTTCTATGTGGGTTGTGTTACGTTCGCTCTAGATTTTTCTGTGTTGTTTTTATCATTATGTACCAATTTAATGAGCCCTATTCAAACTTAACCTTTGATATGGATTAAACTCTGATTATGATCAAACCGAAAGTAATATAGAAAGTAGGAGATCAGTTAATCCTCTATTTTCTATGTTTGCTCTGAAACTACTTTGATAAAGATTATTCTGTAACTCATATCGATAATTCCATACTGACAAACGGAACATGAAGAGATAACATTAAATACACTACTGGCCATTAAAATTGCTACACCAAGAAGGCGACATGCTACAGACGTGAAATTTAATCGAAAGGAAGAAGGTGCTGTGATATGCAAATGATTAGCTTTTCAGCGCATTCAGACAAAGCAGGCACCAGTAGCGACACCTACATTGTGTTTAAATGAGGAAATTGTTCAGCCGGTTCCTCATACATAAATGGCATTTGAACGTTGTTGCCTGGTGAAAAGGTGTTGTGATGCGTCGTGAAAGAAGGAGAAATGCGTACCAGCAGGTTTCTGACTTTGATAAAGGTCGAATTGTAGCGTACCGGGATTGCGGTTTATCTTATCGCAGTATTGCTGCTCGCGTCAGTCGAGATCCAATGACTGTTAGCAGAATATGGAATCGATAGGTTCAGGACAGTAATACGGAACGCCATGCGGGATCTCAACGGCCACCTATCACTAGCAGCCGAGAAGACAGGCATATTATCCGCATGGCCGTAATGGATCGTGCAACCACGTCACGAGCCGTAAGTCAAGAAACGGGGTCGTTTGGAAGACAACAAGTTTCTGCACGAACAGTTCGACGACGTTTGCAGTAGCATGGACTCTCAGCTCGGAGACCATGGCTGCGGCTTCCCTTGACGCTGCGTCATAGATAAGAGCGCCTTCAATGGTGTGATCAACGACGAACCTGGGCGCATGAATGGCGAGACGTCATCTTTTCAGATGAATCCAGGTTCTATGTACAGCATCATGATGGTCACATCCGTGTTTGGCGGCATCGTGGTGAACGCACACTGGCAGCGTGCATTCGTTATCGTCATACTGGCCCATCACCTGGCGTGATGGTATGGGGTGGCATTGGATACACGTCTCGGTCACCCCTTGTTCGTATTGACGGTGCTTTAAATTGTGCACGTTACATTTCTGATGTGTTACGACCTGTGGCTCAACCCTTTATTCGAACCCTGCGAAACCCTACGTTTCAGCAGGATAATGCCCGATCGCATGTTGCCGGTATTGTACGGACCTTCCTTGATACGGAACATGTTCGGCTGTTGCCCTGGCTAGCACGTTCTCCAGATCTTTCAATAGAAAACGTCTGGTCAATGGTTGCCGAGCGACTGGCTCGTCACCAAACGCCAGTCACTACGGTTGATGAACTGTGGCATCGTGTTGAAGCTGCATGGGCATCTGTACCTGTACATGCAATCCAATCTCTGTTTGACTCATTGCTAGGCGTATAACTGCTGTTATTACTGCCAGAGGTGGTTGTTCTGGGTACTGATTTCTCGGGATCTATCCAGCCAAATTTTTTTGAAAATTTAATCACTTCTTATTTCTAGTATAATATATTTGTCCAATAAGTATCATTTTGCTATCTGCATTTCTTCCTGGTGTAGCAATTTTAATGGCCAGTAGTGTATCTTTCCAACTAATTTCAAAGGAATATAATTTTATTTAATCATTTAAATTACTAACTTCAAAAATTTTAAGCGTTTTTAACTATTTATCATTATGTTTTATGTTTCATAATTTGTGTTCTTATAAAGCTAATTATTTAATTTAAAAAGTCTTGTTTTAAATTGAGTTAAAACGGAAAACTGAACACATCTTTTTTCTACAAAAAACTTATTGCACACGCTTCATGAAAAGTAGTGAACGATTTCGATCTTTAACATCTAACTTTAACATCTGCCACTATCATTTGGAAAGATAAAGATCAAAAGCTGCTTTTAATATCGCCAACGAAATTCAGCGTCGCCAAATAACGCGATCAAAAACGAGCTCTATGCGAGAAAAGCCATTAAAAGTTGACTTCAATATATATATTCAATATAAATATATCTGGCTTCAAAAGACTTAAAAATTAAAGAAAGAAAAAGGAATATCTTACGCAGATTTCGATTGCTTTTCTCTGACGAATTCAATTTAACGACGTTGAGTTAAAATATATCAGCCAATGCGAAGTTTAAAGAAAAAAAAAAGAATATTTGCTTCGAGAAGGAAGACTTAAAACTAAGATCCACCTAAAGGGTATTCTTTTTATTCGCCCGTGCAGGCTTTTAGAATCTTGCTAAAAATCAGACAGCCAAGACCTCCTGTGTTTTGTTGTTCTGGCATTGGTATTAAAGAGGATTTTCTGTCCTCATACCGAACTATTGCATTCTTTTGGTTCTATGAAAGAGCTTCCAACAAAGCTGCATTTCTCACAATGCATTTCCACGAAAGCGTGTGATTGTATTGTGATGGTCGAATCGAATGATTGTGGAATGATATCTAATAATTTTATTTTCTTACATTAGTCCTATTTATTCTTGCAGGATTTTAATTATAAAATGAATAAAAATGTCTGGAGGAATGTGTGGATTTATGCATTATCAATAATTTCAATTCATAAATTTGACCTACAAATATAAAAAAGTTGTGATTTCGTATGAATAATTTATATATATTCTAAATATTTAG
The DNA here is from genome assembly GCA_026290005.1 of Latrodectus geometricus. Taxonomy (NCBI): domain Eukaryota; kingdom Metazoa; phylum Arthropoda; class Arachnida; order Araneae; family Theridiidae; genus Latrodectus; species Latrodectus geometricus. Next base: position 17,982 of record JAPDSC010156184.1, read on the forward strand.
ATGATTACAAAATAGAAGGTTTTATCCAAAAATCAATAAAGAGGTTAAGAGTTATAGAGGTCAGACGTCTTTCTCGCTACTGAAAGGTAATGAATCTATACTGATCCATTCTAAAACTCGTCGTGTTTACTAATGGTGCAATAAAGTACTTATAACCAATTGTGGTTGCAATATCCTCCAAGTGAAATGATACCTTTTGAAGTGGCAGGTCATGTTACAAAATATTTTGTCTCTTCAATTTCTTATTTTAATGAGATTTATGTACATCTAATAAATAAATTATGCTTCAAATACGCTTATTTTTACTTCAAATATTTAGCTCATTCTGTAGGTAGAATTTATTGAAAGTAATTTAATATCTTCCACTCGTTCGAAATATAAAAAAAATTATTCTCACCATCAGAAAAGTTCTCATTGTTTTGCAGTTGGAAACATTTTGATAATCCCCAATTTTTTTATTGTTGGAGATTGTTGAATTATGCCTTTGAGGATGATGCTATTGTTATACTTATTAAGGCCCATGCTCCTTTTAATAAATCAATGTTAAATTTTTTGTAACTATTTATTTAGAAATACAACAATTAACGACAACCTCTGATAATAAAGTTTGGTGAATAATTCTGTAATATTAACATAGATGAAATGTTAATGAAAGTTACTTTATTGTCCTTGGAGTTCAAAAGCCTTAGTTGGTTATCAGGAATATCATCAAATCTCTTTCCTTGCAAATAAAGTTTGAGTAGTAGGAATAGGCAAATGTCTAGAAGATTGAGATCTGGCTAATATAATGAGTGTACAATTTGTACCATCAAAATGTTTGTCAGGAGCTGTTTTATGATATTAGCTGTGCTACGTTGTCCATGAACCTTGTTGTGGAAACTAGGATAGCTTACTTAGACGTTTCATGATCTTCTACAATGGGTCACAATTTCAATCTACTTCACAGCATTCATCATCATTCTCTCAGGAAGAACTTTCTTGTGGATAATGATTTCACTATCAAAAAAACTTAATAGTTTTTATTTATATTTTATTTTTCTGCTCTGGCTGTTTTCCTACGGGTTGATATAGGAGAACGCTATTCCATGTTTTGCAGTTTCGCTTCAGGGTCTACTTGAGGTACTAAGACTCTTTCTTGTGACAATACACAAAAAGTTTGGTGTTGCACCGTCGTTTCGTCAAAATGAAACCTGTAAATTTGGTTGCTTCTAATTGCCAGTTAAGTAATGTGGCAAAAGATAGCAACACGTTTATCCCATCCCTAAAAAATAAGTAGTAATTTGTCGCATGGATTCACGGTTAATCTGTAGTTCATCAGCTATCATGCGAGCAGTTAATCTACGATCTCTCACGATTTATTTAATTACTATCTCAATGTTATCGTCACTGATGGAGGTCACTGATCTTCTCTTCCACTACGGGGTGTTTTTCAAAAACTTTCCATGCTTTCTAGATAACGGGGCAGTCACTCGTGTACACACTTAATGGATAGTATTTGATCTTCATAAGCATGTACCAGCATCACGTGATATTCTTTTGGTGTCTTGCCAATCTTAAAACATAACTTTAAATTGATCTTTTGTTCGTCCATTTTCCTCTTCTCAGCTGAGAACCAACTCACTAAATAATCATTTAGTAAAAAAAATTTTTCACAGAAGACAAACGATGCTCAACTGAAAAACAGTGGCAGCAGATGGTCAGAACCTCCCACTACGCATGCGCAGCGTTTTGCTTCACCAGTGTTGCCAGATAGGCTGTATTGACTTCCTTCATCAAAGTTCATTGTCAGAGGTTGTATATAAGAAGACTTATATTGCAGAGTTTGTAATAATCTAACGAATGAAGTTTTCTGGACATATCTGTAGTTAGCAACCCTCCGCCTTGACTTACAGAATATTCAGTTACAAAGTTAAGGGAACCTAAGCAAGGACAAGACCAAACATAAGGTGGAATACTGAATTACTAATGACTTTTAAATGATGAAAGTAAGATCTTGGGAAACCATTGGTAAGAAGAGAGTGGAATGGAAGTCAGTTTTCGAGAAGACCCTGGCCCAACTGGGCAGTCGTGTTAATAGAAAGGAGATTCTTTATAAGTTTTTAATTAAAACTTTATAAAATTTTAAGATTATTCTTAATATTTAAACAAAGTTCATAAAATATGCATAGTTTATATTGATTTA
>JAPDSC010156192.1:0-12470 GCA_026290005.1 Latrodectus geometricus
TATGTATATTTTTACTTTTATATTTCGTTATAAAATCAAGCAAAAAATATATTTCTTTATTTATGCATATAAAGTATTTTTTATAATTGTTTTTTAATAACACTCTTCAGTTTTATTTTATTATGTACTTTTGATGCGAATATACTATAAAAGTTTGAAATTGTTTTCAAATTATGAGCCTTCACTATAAATTACCTTTGTTAAATTTATGTTATGTTAAAAATCTAAATATGGACAAATAAAATAAAGATATTTATACATAAATTAACATAGTATAAAATTTAATGTTTCCAAACTATTTAAAGTAAAACGTTTCGAGCAAATAAAAATCTTCTGTCGAATGAATAATGAAAGAATTTCGATATACTCACATTCAATTTATTAAATAAATATATAAATATGCTATTAATAGGTTAAAAAAAATGCTTAAAACGGAAAATAAATTATTCTAAATATTTATACATTTTATATTATATTACAACATTTAACATAATGCCATATAAATATTTATCCGAATAATAGATTCTGCATTAATAATAACTTTTTGGAAATTTCTAATTATTTAAATGCATTTTGCTTGAAATATATGTTCGATCCCAAAATATGACTATTTTATTTGATTTTGAAGGCATATATACCAATAATTATCCTATTAAAGGAGATGAATTTGTTTTTTTCCTTTCTTAGAATAAATTATGATAATAGTTTGAGGCGTGTCAGTGAATAATGCATTAGGAAAAGGGGTTACTCCAAGCAAGGCAGCTGCTTTTTAACTTTTGTCTACCGACTTGAATTTTGAAAAATAATCATTATTTTAAAAATCGTTTCACGTGTGAAATATTTCAATCTCTTTATGAATTAAAAGCTGTTCGATAAATATATGTAGGGGGAATGAAATATATTTTTATATTCATTAAATAGCTTATGATTTAAATTTTGTAATCTAAAAAATTTAAAAAATCAAAAATTTGGAAGTACAGTTAAAATTGCTTAAAAGATACTCTAATATTATTGTTTACAAATTAAAATCATATTTACTGCATAGTTCATTTAAAAATTAGGTTTAAAAATTATATTTCCTACTACTCGGAAATCAAAAATTAATAAGACGAAAAAAAGGATTTTTTTTCTTGGTTCAAATTTTGGACACGAAAGGCACTGGGAAATAACATTGTTATTGAGTATCGAGAACAATTTTCCTATCAAAAACTTGAGTATTATGATAAAACAGACGTTATGCGTAGAAAGAAATGTTTAATTATTAATTAACGATGCTATTTTTCTTCAATCAAGATTTTGGCAGGAAAGTCATTTTATTTTTAATTGTATAATATACAAAGTTTGCAACAGATTCTATGTAATTATAGTCATTTAACAACACTTTTGAACAAGAAACCTAATTATAAATTAGATAATGCACTAAGTTAATTTACTAAGTTAACCTGAAACCCAGGAATAAATCCCTTTATTATTTGATTACACGCAAAAAATGCTTAGTACATAAAAATACGAAATGCTCTTGTCAGCTAATTGGATAGCTTAAGCTAAACGACCGCAAAGCATTTTGGGTAATAATCGTTTATCTTGTTTCTGGCGTATATCAAGTGAGGACAGATAATCGATAATCATCTTTCGTCAGAGATGTCAGGTGGTTTTCGAAGTTATTAATAAATTAATATGGCAGCAGTTTTAGAGCAGGGTGGAATATTTATTAGCAATGAAAGAACAGGATGAAAATAAAGGAAAATAATGAGATTTTCTGTATTTATTTCAATGCTTTGGAAATTACATAAAATAGAATACTTAATTAATTTTTATTATAGGTTAATTTTTATTATATTCGATAGAATTGATTTAATATGTTTCTAAAGCTAATTTCAATGTTACTGAAATTAAAAGACCAAAGAATATCCATTATTGTATTCCAAACATCTGTTTTCCAATTATATAGTTTTTGATTCCGGTTTCAATGAGTTCATTTTTATTCCAATAATTTTAAAGGAAATATTGGAAAAGGATAACTATATTCGGTTGCTTTTAACACTATTTTTTAGTTATATTAGTTATTTTAATTCCTTTTCTTTTGCTATATTTTCCTCATATTGTAGAATTTAACCACAACTTAAACACTATGAAATTTTAGTTTAAAAATTTCTTACTTGTTTAAAAATTATAGTAATAAATTATCGTGACGTGAAAATTATATCAGAATTTTTCCACATAATTTTTTCACATAGTAAAAAGAACAAAAATTTCTTAATTTATATAGCTTTATTGTTGAAATAATAAGATATCAGTTTCTGGTAATTTTCGGAACCTTGAAAATTGTATTTCTCTCCTTCGAAATCATTAAAAAAATACTCCAAATTTTCAGTTTGCAAGAAGCAATATTTACTTTCATTAATCATATTATGTAATATTAATGCAGTAATTGGTAAAAGAATTGAGTACTTTTCATGCCTAAAACATTTTTGTTCCTTTTGCTGTTGGGTCCATTTTTGCATTTGTGAGGTAATATTTTCTTCGTGCCAAAATTTCTTTTTTTTACATTATTGTCCCTTTTTGTATACCTGAATTACTTCGACAAGGACTTATAATTGAATGCCGATTCCCAAACATTACTAACAAGTAAGCATTATGTTGACATCAGACCTAGAAACTGTTGGATTAAAGGCTTTTCTTCTCTGTTGCCAAATTAGTAATTAGAAATGTTATAATAATTCCAATAAATTTATTATAATTATAATGAAAGTTTTAGTTATAGAAAACTTTTTATTTTAGTATAACACACAATCACTTAAAATATATTAAATTTTTATTGACTGTTGATTTTGTTGTGAGTTTGGCTATTTCTTCAGCAAAATAAATTTTCCTTTGATAATACTAATTTAAATATTATTCTAAAATAATATTTTTTATAATTTAATTTTAGTGTACATATTGCATATTTTATGAAAATTTCAGCTTCATTATTAGTAACAATTACATTTTTATAAAATATTGATTTGTGAATTATCTGTTATGCAATAGTGAAAAAGAAAATATCAATTATGGTCATTATAAAATGTGTTATTTTGTATAAATAAATATTTCAAACCTCAGAACTTTATTTCTTGTGATTTATAACGACCAGAAAGTGTTTTATAAAAATATAAATTAATTTGATGAAAATATTATTGTATGTATACAGATAATTATTAAAATATTTAAATTTCGAACTGTTAAATATGTACAAGAAAATTAATTATTCAGAACTATTACCAAAAATTCAAACATATTCTAAAATTAAGATCTGTATAAATTTTTATATACTACAAAATCAAGAAATTATTTTAATTTTAAGCTTTCCTGATAACTCCTTTTATTTGTTTACTAATTTGATTTAAAACTGTACAGTAATATTTTGAAAGAGAATTTGCAAATACCATGGTTTTCTATAAAAGTTCTAAAAATACGAACTAATGGAACTTTTATTTTTATTTTGAATTTTTAAATTATCAAAGAAAAGTTCATCAAATGCTTTAATTTATTTATTAGAAAGAATTAGTTTAATTGAATTAAACAAACTTGTTTATAATTCTTTGTATTTTATTGCTACTTAGCAAATTTAAAACTCATTAACTAAATAAGCTTAAGATAAGTCTATTTAATTAGTTTACCAAGGCATTAATCAACGAAAGAAAACTATTTTTTGCATAATGTTTGTTTATAAATTTACTAAAATATATACGGATTTTCCAAAACAGTTAACGACTTAGTTTTATATTTAACTAATATAGTTTTAATAAGTTAGTAATATCGCTAGATAAACTATTACATAAATTTCTTAAATGGGAATGAAGATATATTTTTCGATTCACGATTATTTCAATTTATAAAATATATTTCTTTAAAGTTAATTGCAAATATATTTTTTTTGCAATGGACTTTTGACAATCTTACTTATATATTTATTCAGATATCTGCAACCAACAGACTTATTTTTATTTATTTTGGTTTTTATTCTTATATGTAGATATAAATTATGTTAAAACTTTTATTCTTGCATTTATAAATAAATTATAATTACTACTTTTATTCATAATACGAAAAAAATTAATTTAGTCAAAATAAAAAGTTAATAAAAATAGTAATAATTAGAAAATGAATATTTTATAGGAATTTGTTAGTTATAGTATAATTTTTTAATATTATTATCAATTAACTAATTTAAGTTTTTATTCCAAAATTCATTAATATACATAAACTTTATTCAGTGTTTAAATTTAAGTTAAATTAATTTTTACGTGTATATTGTGATTTTCTTATATAAAATATTTTTTAAAATAGTTTTTAAATGTTAACGAAGGGCAGTATCACTCATAGTAATCCATATAAAATATAATTTAAGATGAAAGCGCGCTTTAAGTTCCCTTCATGGCGGGTTTTCAAAAACACTGATGCCTTGGTGGAAATTCTACCACCATATTTCAAAGTGAAATTTAATTAGCCAACAATGAAAAGGCTAAAACCAACGAGTAATTATTGAGCATGCACTAAAAACGCTTCAAATTCGTGAGTTGGTGAAGTGGGGGACTTAAAGTGCAGATTAACATAATTTAATATTAATTTTTGATTTTGAGATTCAAAAATAATTTTTAAATTATTCGAGTTTTGCAGGATTCTTAGTATTAGAGTTAAAATTAAATTAGTTAAAATTTCCATCAACAAGTCTCTAAAAACTTATAATGATTGGCTATGTGTCTTTTATTCTCTAATGGTAATTAGCGAGATGAAAAAGTGGAGTTATGAAAATATATAAAATCAAAATAATCAATACCAAATGTAAGTCAGAAAATCAATATCAATTTTAACATCTTAACTGATAATTCAGTAATTAACTCTAGAAGGAAAATAAATTCAAATGAAATGAAAAGTAGCTGCTGCAAAAAATGGATTTTACCATTTTTAACTGATACAAAATGTTTTTTTTTTAAATTTGGATTAAGGTAATAAATAATGGGAATTTTTAAATCTTTTTTAGTTTAATTTCATGTATTACCTATGTATTCACTATTGTCTTATAAAATTTTATTTTTTAAAAATTTTCTACCCTTTGATTTTCTTATAATCAAAGGAGCTCAAGACAATTAAAATTTCTTCCATAAATTAATAATGTATTAATTTAAATATTATTGAAGTCTTCTAAAATTCCTCAGAATTGTTAAACTAAATAATTAATTATTATTATTTATATATTGTTATTAATCTGAATTTATTAATAATTAGATTATAAGAGTTAAGCTAAGTATTTGATTTTCACGTTAATTAGTAGTCGAGTTAGGAGCTGTTGAGAGTCATATTTACACAATGCTTCGGATTTTTATTTATAAATGTTTGAATTTTTCATCATATCAATAGAAAAATTGCATTTAATTTCAGTATTTTACTCGTTATTTTGCATAAATAAATTCCTCTCCTTATTTTTTAAGAATTTACTATTCTTCTACACTATATTAAAATAAATAAATAAAATATTGTAAAATCTCATTTGCTCCATGTCATATATTTCCGAGCTGTTACAGAAACCCAAAAAGCTTAGAAATTCAAACATTTAATACAATATTTTAGAAAAATTCAGGAAATAATATGTAAAATATTCATAATTTTGGAATATTTAATACATAGCTAAAATATTCGAATAAAACAATCTACTATTCTATATATATTCATGAAATAATTTATGAATTCTAGATATATGTACACAGATTTCTTTTTAAAAATTAAAATTGAAATGACATTGCTTAAAACAGTTTAAAAATAATGATTAAAGTTTGATAAAAACTTGAATAAAATTTCTAACAAAGGAAACACATTTCTTATTTACGCACTTATTCTCGAATACTTTTAGATTAAACAACTTGAAATAAACATATGGCTATTTGGATTTATGGAGATTCGTCCGGAACAAATAAGTTCCCATTAAATGCCATTGACAAGCAGGCAAAAACGATATTTCCAACTATGCTCATGTTTGTCAACCATTTTGTTCTACCCCAAAACCACTTTAACTGCCACTTTCTCGTAATATCCGTCGATTTCAGATAATATTGCATTCAAGCATATTTTTTTCAATAAAAAAGAAACCACGTGTTTACCATCATGGTGGGGGATCTTGTTCTATTGATCCAGTACTTGGGCGGAGTTTTTGTTTCTTACCCTGTTGCTAGGTGACGGAAAAGTCTAGCTTCTTCTCGAATGGCAACTGGTGGCATGAAGAAGGGTGGCTGTTGCGGCGTTTAATGAAGGAGATCTCAAGAGAATGGCGAAATAACACGTTTTAAAGGAATTCCAAGCCTTCTGTCCCTAGATCAATATCGTGATTTTCACCTCCACTGAAATAGAAAAGAGTTTACTTGGCGAAAAAAAAAGTAGTAATAAATATAACCTCTCCGGGGATAATTGAAGTTTCTTTTTTGATATGCCAAATATTTTACGCTGCTTATGTTCAACTTCTTCTTCTTTTTTGGGATGCTATCTAAAGAATGCTTTTGATAATTCTTTTGGGAATCAATTGCAATAAACTAGGAGAGTTTTTTAGTGATTTTTTCTAAGCTTTTATCGCAAATTTGATTCATCGCCAAAGACTGTAAGAACCAATTTAACAAATGCAGAATTATTTATTAAAACAGATTGATATAATAATACATATTGATTTAGTTGTTGTGGAGTTTTATGATGAAGCATCTGAAAATTTAACTGCTTGATAAAAGCACTTATAAGCCAATCAAATTCTCAGATGTCCATCTCAAAAGTTGAAACCTCCTGTCAGACATTTCAATATTTTCTACAGTATTGTTTCTGTGTCATGATATTACCCATGTATATTTGTGTACCGCAGAGGTGAAATCCTGGAAAATTTCCCCTAACGTACCCCAGCAAACGCATGTATGCTGAAAACAGAATTCAAATACCTAGCGTTATTCCCCAGTGGGCCATTATCTTCCATTTCAATGTGTGTTGTTATGTGCAGAAAAAAAAATTATTTATTTTCAAAAAAAAAAAAAAAAAAAAAAAAAAAAAAAAAAAAAAAAACTCCTATTTTTTTTACCATATAAATGTTTACCTTGTAAAATATGATTAATTAAAATACCTCTTTAATCTATATTTCTATTGAAAAAGTTAAAAAAATGATATGTAACACATTTTTTTATCACCTGTTTTAATTAAATTCTAAAGGAGATTCGGTTTTTATCCGTGATTGTAGCCATGTTATACTTCACATTAAGTCATAATCTTAATTTGTGTTTTACTTAATTTTAGTTTTTCTCCAAATAAATGTTTTATTGTATTCAACATTCTATTTATAAGTCTGTTTTTTATCAGATATATATTGTTCATTGCTAATCAAGATCATGTCAATTCCTTTTTTTCAGAAGTTTTATTTGAATCTTTAAGGAAAATAAAAATAATTAAAAGACTGGGTGGTAAAAGAAATAAATATGCGTAAATTTAATATTTGGTGGAAATACTGTTTTGCTTGTATATCCTTTCTGAGTTATAAAATGTATTTATTATATATTAATGAAAACTTATACGACAATGTATGTTTAAAAGAATATTTAATTAGTTTTTAAGCTTTTTTCATTGTACTAGGAGAGATAAATGACGTATTTTCTTGGATATACATTTTCACTTAAGGAAATTTGGAACTGCGCTTTTTTTTTCAAGATTTTTCTCAGCTCTCACGTTACTGCTCCTCAACAATTGTTGAAACAATTAAGAAGAAAATTGTTTGTTAATCTGGATATTTCTTTGAGCAATTTTACCTAAGCTAAAATTAAAGGTAATAAGCATATGGAAAATAATAGAGTTGAAGAATGGTGTGGTCACTTGGCTGAACGAATAGGTCGCAGAGGAATGTAACATGGGAGTTCAGAGCTTGATATCAGGTAAAAAAAAGGATTAAATGTAGGAATTGATTTATTAAATAGAGCCAACTACTACATTTAAAAAATCTTTACCTTTTACTTGGGATAAAAGAAAATCTGACTAATAATAAGCATTGTGAAAATGGTGAAGAGCTAAAGAATGATATTGTCATTTGACTCAATGCACTGATAATAGGAGAGTGTAACAAAAGAATATTGATGTTCGAGTCCATATACTACAAATCCCTCAATGTAGAAAAGGATTATGAAAGAATGTAACAAAATATTTTGGCAATAAATAATGTTTTTATAATCATTGTTTAATCACTTTTATGATTAAGCAAGAATTTTAATCATTATCTTAGGATTTGGATGATTCAAGGTCATGGATGATGAGTATCTGAAATTACTTTCTGAATGAACCACTTACTATGAAAACATTATCATTATTTTATAACTAACTCGTAAATATTTCATGATAGTTCTTATATTTCCTAAAAATTAAAAACAAATCCACTCCAAAGTAATGACAAATAATAGTTTAAATTGCCTTCAAAATTACATAGAAAATTAAATGTGTAGAAAACAAAAATTCCTATCTTTTAGAAATGTCACATTCGTCATGTTTTTCGATTTCTCGTAGAGGAAAATATTAAAAAAATGAAACGGAAGTACTTTAAGAATAGAAAGGAAGTATTCAGGGTAGTTTCCTCTTTTGTGCTGCAACAAACATATCTCGAAATGGCCGGCAATATCTCTCCTTTTTTCCCGTTTTACGAGAAAATGAAGTTTTTATATGTGGAGCGATGTGCTTTATTTTATTCAAACTTACTCTTAAAATATTGATTCGTGTTCTGAAAAAGAATGGGAATTTTCGTTTCGGAACTTGGAGAAATTCTGAGTGTTTACTGTTCCTGTTGTTTTTAAGGGAATGATATAGTATTTTTTTATCTTTTTTTAATGAATAAAGGAAATAAAATATATATGAATAATAATATAGAACTCAAAATAAAGCTTAAAAATAATTCATAATACTTTCAATCTGGAAGTATTTTAATGTAAATACATAAAATTATAATTCAACTCGTTAAATAAATGTGTCTAAAATATTGTTCAATTTGCTTAAAATTAAAAATAAGACCATTTCTGTTTTGCAGTTGTAATGTAAATATTTTAAATAGAATATTTTATGCGATTTCAGTATTTAATATATAATACAAAATGATAAAAATCCTAAATGTATATATCGAAGAAATATAATCGTTCCTATTTTAATTTCTTATTATTATTTTAGTAACAGACCATAGTTTTCCACGGAAGACGTGTAAAACGTTTAGGAAAAAATTTCTGTTTTTTGAAAAATAAAGATACTATTTATTTGTACTTCTTTTAACGCTGATTTGTTTCAAGAAATGAGATCTAAAGTTTGGGGAAGCAAATCGAATGAAATGTAAAATTTTAAAAAATTCTCTTTTAAACAACAATTAAATATTCAGCAGCATACTTTAAAAACCAATAAATATGGTTGAAATGAAAAAAATAAAAATTAAAAAAATTTCGCTATTGTAATGCAGAAGAAAGTGCGACATGCAAAATAAATTTTCTTTATTTTCTTAATTAATTACAAATGTTGTAGTCCAAATTTTGAAATGAAACCAGTCTGATTTTAATTTAACTAGACTTGCAAATTCTGTAATAAATTTAATTTCAGTGCATACAGATGTTTTCATTCTAATATCGGAAAAGGCAATAATCGTTAATGCAAACAAATTATTTATATAGATATATATTATTGTATATATAAAAAAATAAACACGACATAAAATACTACGATTTCATATAACTGTAAGGTTTGTACTCTAAAATCTTTCAATTATTTTCATAAAAAATAATCAATCATATTTTGCTATTCGAAAGCAATTAAATTTAACCAACATTTTTCAAATAATTACAGGTTTTCTTTATAGCAAATGTATAACAGTTTACCAACAGGGAGCAAGCAGTTATAAAAAGAAAAAACGTAATTAAACTTGGAAAATGTTTTTTATTATCAAAATTATGGATTAATTTAAGACATGTAACCCAAGTTCAGACAAATTAATTTAAACTTGAGAATAAAAAAACAATTAGATTGATTTTCATCTATTAAACACGCTGAGAAATAAGATTTTTTTAAAGAAAAAATTTAAAAATAACATTTATTTGATTTTCTCATCTTATATGCAAGATAAGAAATTTATTAAATACATTGACTGTACTTTCTTTTAAAAAACATCAATTAATTATTCTCAAAAATATATAAATGTAAAATAACTAAGGAAAAAGCCTTTTCATTTAGTCTGTCGAAAATTCATTTATATTTCAAAGAAATTTTTATAGAAAGAGTATATTCAATAAAAAGAATTGTGTCAATTCTTTATTCTAATATTGTTTGCAGACCCTATTATTAATTTTTTACGATAATTTATATGACTTGAATTATAAGATTAAATTTTATTGTTTAACTAATGCATTCAAAAAGTTTTATAACGAATTCTGTTTCAGTAACGTGTTAAATACTACATTAATAAAAAATTGTTTTTTACAATCGAAGAATTTATATTTTAAGAAGAGCAAATTATAAGTAATTCTAATATTTATTTTTCATTAGAAAATGTATTGTAAAGTAATTATTTGCTTTTCCTCTGGGATTTATATAAATCTTAAAGTTAATATTCAGTGATTTTATTTAATTTATTATCATTTATTAAAAAAACAGATTTTTATGAGGAGAGACTGAAATTAAGTTAAACAAATAAAAATTTATTTATGACACTTTTAAAAATACCATTACTTCGTCATTAGTTCTCTCTATTTTAAACTAAGACGAAAAATGCTAATTTTCAGGAAAAAGGTTTTTCATTTTATGTTTTTATATGATTATATGAATAAAGTTTTAATGATAATTTTTATCATTACAGAATTATTTAATTTTTTCATAGAAACATTCGTGCAAATAAGAATTATTATTCTTCAGAATTATAAACTGATTAAAATTTATTCGTTATCGTATCGTTGATTTGTAATATTAAACTGTGATGGGTTTAAATCAATTTATATACGCAAAGAAAATTATTCTTTTATTTTAAATCATTTTATAATCTTTGCAAATTTTGAAGACATTTCGATTAAATGAAAGAAATAGCTTATCTTTTAACATAAATGAGAAATTATAATTTTTAATATCACAAATGTTAATTGTTACAATACTACATATTAACATATATGTTTCTACAATATAACTATATACTAGTTGATTTAATTATAATTAAAGTTAACTTTTTATATGTTAAGTAGTGCTGTCGAATTAGTTAAATGATTATAAAAATTAATTTCGATATAAAATTAAATATATATCAATAAAAGATATTTTGATATAAGATTGAATATAAGATTTCAAAATATATATATTTTGATATATTCAACGCTTTGAATAATGATAACAATATTTAAAGAAAATAATAAGAAATCTAAATTTAGCATGGTTTAAATTCAGTAATCCAGCACGAAAGTGGCATTTTTATTTTTGTAAATTTGAACCATTTTTGTTATTTTCTTATGATTGTTGTGTAAACTTATTAGACACACACACGTAAGTATAAGAGCCATCTTACAAAATCATTAAAATTTGTAAACATAAAAACAGTACTTTTGAACTGTACTTCAAATGTAAATTTCATGTCAAAGTTTGATATTCACATATCTATTAATATATATTGGTGTAATTTTAAGGTTCAATAAAAATTAAATTACAAATACATTATTTAAATGATATTATAAAGTTTTTTTAAAGTTTTGAAATGAATATGTTTTTAGATATTAGAAAAACGTAAATTCCTTTAATCGTCAAAATTTGCTTGTATATATGTTACCGTGAAAGACCGAAATCAGAGAATGTCGACATTCACCGGTGAATGTCAACACATACCAAAAACGTTGGTGAAAGACCGTACAATTGATTACATTTCTTGCACTTTCGGACCATCGCCGGTATATGTCGACAATCACAGACAAGCTTTGGTGGAATTTGAAAAGATGATTAAAGAGCTCGAAAAGGATATAACAGAAGGCAACGTCAACAAAGAGGTGCGGCCTAGAGCATTTAATTTGTTTTTAATTTGTTTGTTGTCAGGTTTGTCCAGCGGGTTAAAATTCCTCTACACTTCCTCTACTCACCGTGATTGGTCACTCCTCCTTTCTAAGAGAGGCGATAAGTTACGTCACACATGTGACGTTTTTCACGCCTGAAATATTGAGATAAGAAAATGCAAATCTGCATTTCTCTTCTCCGGATACGGAGAGATGAAACGCATATTCAAGATTCACCATTAGTGCATTGTGGATGTCGACATTTGCCGGTGTAAGTGAGAAATGAGGATATCTAGCAAATATTTCGGACATACACCAAGCGACTACGTGAATGTTGACATTCACCAGCGAATGTCGACATTCTCCAGATTTCGGACTTTCACGGTAACATATATATATATATATATATATATATATATATATATATATATA
>JAPDSC010156194.1:0-10635 GCA_026290005.1 Latrodectus geometricus
TTATTCTTTTTAAAGTCGTTTCTAATATTTTTTATTTTTAAATTGTTAATTTAATAGTGTCTTTTTTAATTGTACTCGTGCTTATGTTTTATATAAAAAATTCACTTTATGGTATAGTGAGTTACTATAATGTGAAAAATAATTTATTTTGGAAACACTGCATGAAAAATTGAAACTAAAATGGGTTTTTTTTTTCCCCAAATTTTAACTTATATTAATATTTTAGAGGTTGGGATACTTATGAATTTTCATATAATATTATAAGCTTCTAAATTTTTTTTTTTTAATTGATTTAAGATTTTTTTCCTGTCTACATTTCAATTTTTGGGGGGCTAAGATTGAATGAGACATAATTTAAGAAAATAATATTTTCTTCTGAAAGAAAAAAAGTTTCTTATGCATCAATTGAGAAACGAGCTTATAGAACATCCCTTTTAAGATATATTTCGATTGAAGGAATAACAGATGACCATTAGTACATGGTAATCTGTTGCAGAACGAAGTCACTATCTTATCAAAAGGGTTGATTCTTTGATACCTGATACAGTCATAGAATATTAAACTCTGAGAACCTATGATCACTGCATTATTATAAAGTTTAATATTCTTTCGTTGATGTAATGTGGAAGTTTTGAAACGAAGGTGAAGCTCGTGTACCGACTCGTCACTTCTGCGCCATATTCGGTATATTCCGTGAAACCATTTTGAAATGGTTGCCTATGTTTAATGGCTTTGATTGACAATTATAGACAGTTTGAATTATAAAACAATAAATAAATATATTTACCATTGCATCCAAGGTAATTAAGTTTTCCAGCTCTGAAAATTCTCTCTTCACTTGAAAAAAAATTCACTCTTGGAAGATATAATATTGATGAATAGTTTTTACTATCATTACAAAATATGTTTGACAACTCTCAAAGCAAAACGAAAAGACTTATACAGTTCCATAATTAAAAATTTGTCTCAAGGAATCGGAAACTCCATTATACCTACAAGAGTAGGATTGAACTCCAAAATTAGGTTTTCATTGTAGTATTTAAATTGAATTGCTAGTTAAATAGTTCGTGGTTCAGATTTCAATGTAACATTTTGGGGATTATATTCCAACTTCTGAAGTGAGCGTATGTAATTGTCCAGAAGCTACTTCAATCTTTGATCGCCGTTAAATGAGTCCTCGAATTATTGTAGAGCGAAAAACCAATTAAATAAATAGCAATGAATTAGTCGTATGTGCTTATTTTATCTGCAGTTGTCATTTTAAGTTATGTGCTGTTGAGTTTAACTGTGAGAACAGCGCCATCTATTCAAAGGCGAGTCCAGAGTTTCCCTGCTGTTGTTTCAAGAAAGACGAATAAGTGATGAGTAGTCAAAATTAAAAGCAGAATGTTGTTGACTTTTTTTTTTTTTTTGCGGTAATTTCGATTTTTTTTTTTTTTTTTTTTTTTAAATGTCGCATTTATTTTACTTTTCTGTTTGGTTATGTTAAATAAAGTGTACTTTTAAAAAATCTGAAGAGTCAGACTTAGAATAGAGTTATTGACTCTTTCTAAAAGAACAATAAAATATTAAAATTTAAATATAATAGATAATAAATAAATATACTAGAAGATATGCATATTATAGGCCTATGCACTATAATAAACTAAAAAAAAACCCGCAAACAAGGAAAGATTTTTAAAAATTAGTTAAAGAAAATTATAAATATTGAGAAAAAGATTTAAAAAAAAAACTTAACCATAATGGTTAAGTATAATCCAGGAGGATAATAGCGAGCAAAGGACAAGTATATGTCGACACTCTGATTTATTTTAGTCATTATTTGCTATTATGAATGCTTATTTAGTAATATTGCTGTAAAACTAAATTTCGCCCAACGTGGGGCTCGAACCCACGACCCCGAGATTAAGAGTCTCGTGCTCTACCGACTGAGCTAGCCGGGCTGTAAAGCCGCTTTGTAAAATTTATTAAAATTATAATGAGTTAGTTAATATATTATATTAAAAGATATTTCTTATTGTGTACTGCTATTTATAATGGGACAAATTGCTATTAATATTTTTAGGAAATTTTTTTTTTTTTTTTTGGAAAATTATTGTGAAAACTATATAAATATCTTATAAAAAAAATACAAATGCTTTAAAAAAATCATTGTTTTTTTATTTTTTTTAAATCCTTTCTGAATTGTATTTTGTTATAGATTACAAAAAATGTATATGTTATGGATCTTTAAATAAAGTCATACTATTAAATGAACAGTTGAACTCAAAATTTTGTATCATATTCATATCTCAATTAAATATGTCTTGCAAAATTGGATGCTTGGAAAAAGCATTAATTTTGGTGACAGTATGTTTTGTTATTTTGACAATATGGTATCTTAAAATAAAAAATTTTATATTGCTAACATTTATTGTTGATTTTTTCCAAATGTAACGGATACGTAAAATTATTTTAAGTTACTTTCAAAATGATCTCAGAAATGAAAATCTGACTGATAATTTTTTTGCAAAACAAATGAAATTTAGAAACATTTTTTCATTTATCATTATTTAAATGTCAAATTAATAACAATTATTGTAATTAATTCCACATTTATAACCAATACCAAATTTTAAATGTATTTTGTTTAATGTTCCAGGATACAGTGACCTTATGCACTCTTGGAATTGGCACAGCTTTTGGAGAATCCATATTGGACAACAGTCCCCACAGTGCAACTGTGGTAACCAATGAACACTGTGAACTCCTCAGAATAGAGCAGAGAGATTTTAAGACAATATGGGAGGTAAGTTATATAAATTATATAAACGCATATTATACGTGGGTAAAGTGCAGTTAGAAAAACTTTTGGTTTCACGAAAAATTCGGCGATAAAATATAATTTTTTGTAACCATGGATTTTTAGAGTTTTAACTAATGTAGTTTTAGGGTTGCCATTCTCAATGATCATTGGATAAAAATACCAACAAAGAGCCGTTGAATTTAACATGCAAAAATTCTCATCATATTTATTTAAGACTGACAATGAAAATTAGGCATACCTTATTTATTAGGCTATTATTTATAAGAATTATATACTGGAATAAATTACACTATTCTTCAAATATTTATACTTACCTGCATTTTAACCGAAAGTAAGAATTACATGACTTTGTAATCAGCAATAAATAAATGAATTATTTTATTATTTATTTCTGAATGAATACTTTTCTGAATTTTACAAAATTAAATGTAAGATTATTTTTAAAATCATAATTATTATAAACGAACATTTATTCAAATTTTATGTGAACACACTGAAAAGCAAATAAAAATATTATTAAATAATGAACCACATTGAATTTTGTTGACAAAAATGCTCATTATGAGTCAATTTTTTCTAAAATTAATTTATAAAGCATAAAACTTTTATTTATTATTTAGTAGTATATATACAAGCTTTCTATTATTATTATAAATTTATTTTAAAAAAACAAAAAACAACATTTATTATCATTTTAAATAGTAATAAGCATTACATGTTTTGGTTAAATTTTTATTATTTTTCAAATATTCATTTTTATTTCTATTTGGGCTTAAAAAAATAATTTCACATTTTAATGAACCCTAGAAATTCTCATGTATTTATATTTATCCATATTTTGACAGGTAATGCGCAAATTTGGTCAATTTTGTTATTCATTATAAGCATTTATAATTAATTGTATTTTGAAGGATAATAAGTGTTTTGAATTTTCCGTTTTTTTTCGTAGTTCATAAATTTCCCAAATTCCCCGTAAATTCCTTACTTTTTAAAATTCCGTAAAATTTAATTTTCTGTGAAAATAATAAAGTTAAAATAGATAAATATTTATATTTGTCTATATTTAAACTAATAAAAAATATTATACATTCGAACGAATCCAATAATTTTTCAATATTTATATTTACAGACGGATATTAAAAATTACACACTTTAGTGAATCATTTAAGTTTTCAAAGCCCGGCTAGCTCAGTCTGTAGAGCACGAGACTCTTAATCTCGGGGTTGTGGGTTCGAGCCCCACGTTGGGCGAAGCTTATTTTTGCGGGCGATGCCTGAGTGATTAGCGTTCCTGACTCCTGGACTATTGGTTCTAGGTTCGAATCTCGGTTGGGACATGGACGTTTTCTTTCCTTCTTTCTCTGTGTTTCTTTGTCCTTTCTTCTTGTGATATGGTTTATGGTGGTATGATATGGCATGTATGTTCTGAAGAAGTAAGACTCTCCACACCAAATTACGGTTCAGTTGGTAAAGTAGAGCAGCGCAACCATTGCCAGCCTAGTTGGCACACGAAAACAACAACAACATATAAATTTTGTGATGTATATTTTAAAAGATAGAAAAAACATAACGTTTTTGTAAAATCACAGGTTTTCTCAAATATTTATCTACATATATTTATTTCTATTTTAATAAATAATAAGAATTCATGTTTTGTGTAAGTCTGCAATTTCCAAGATATTTACATTTATATATATTTTGAAGAATATAATAAGGGATATAAAGTTTTAGTGAACCTGATAATTTTCAAATGCTTTTGTTAAACTAGATTAAATAATATAGGAGTAACTGTTTTTTTTTTTTTTTTTTTTTTTTTTTTAAATATTTCTTAATTCAGTGAAAAACCGTAATAAATAAAATAAAAATTTAATAAACTTCGGTTAATTTTTTACACATGGACTCTTCACTCTCTGCTTTTCTAAGTATGGATACAATTTGAATCACGTGAGGATTATTTTTTTATCGATAAATATTTTTCGTTAAGCTTCCTGTATCGATAGTAACGGTCGCCATCGTTCTACATCTTCTATAGTCTTCCGCCGCTGATAGTTTTTTTTTCTTTTTTTTTAGCATCTAATTCTTTTAACGTTCTTTAGCATAGCAACAAGTTCCCGCGGTGCTGTAAAAATGTAAGATGGACTCTAAAAAATATTATTGATATCCTATTTTTATCGATTGTTCTCTGAAACAAAATGTATTTTTGGCTTCACTTCGCTTCCGGTTTTGGGTGAAAAAGAACACACATAACCGCTTTCAGCTTTATTATCAAACATGGCAAATAAGGATCTATTTTTGATGGTTCACTTTAAAGAAAAAATAATTTATTTTAAATACCTAAATTCTTCTTACTATGCCATATTATTTTTTCTTATTCTTTATTTTATTGGAAATGTAAATATCAAACATTTGTTCAGTAAATTTACTATATTTAAATTGTGCAATTATATTTAACTGTAATAGCGTTATTATAAAAGTAAATACATAGAAACAAAGATACATTTGATTTATGACAGAAATAAGACATCAATATAATTAAATCAAAAAATTAATCCTTAGATTAAATTAAACATTAAATTGATAATTTAATTTTTTGTTTTATAATACTATTTAATAAAACAATCAGTTAATAGATACTGATTTTTTATTTTCTTTAAATAATTTTTATATAAGTATTTTGGATAGTTTATTTTAATTAAATATCGGTATAAAGCTCGTAAAAGTAAAAAAAAAAAAAAAAGAAGAAAAAGAAAAGAAATTTGCTAACACATTTAATGTTGATATAATTTCAGAAAACTTTCTTTAACGAATATTATGCTAGTTCTTTAACAAAACTTTTAAAATTTAATTACTTCTTTTAAAATATTATGTTAAAAATATTTTTAAAATTCCGATTTATTTAAAATCCAAGTCTTTAAAAGATAGCATCTCTATGAAAATTGATAAAAATCTAAAATATTCCTATTAAGTAAAATGTGCAGCAACTGAATTTCTTTTTCTCTTTGTGCTACAGAACTTCAAAAGAATATTATTCAAATAAATTAAATTACTTGTATGAATAAAACAAATTTCAGTGTAAAACAATAAACATTTTTTTTCTTATAAAACTATCACAAATCCATACAAAATTATGTTTTAAAAACATTTTAAATATACTTTGAACAATAATTTTTAGGAGCATAAGTATTTATTGATTAACTAGTAATTTATTACAACATAAAACACTCTAAATATCTTAAAATTTTTAGAACATTTATATAAATTATGCATTAGTTTTATAGCTTAATATTTATCAAATTGATAAATATTGAGTCATTAAAAGTTTAAATGAAATGTACATTAGCTTATAATAAGGAATAATTATTTATCACTAATTATGAACGAAAGCATATATTAAGTTTATATCAAAACAATTAATTAGTTTTTTATTATTTCGTATACACTGTTTGTGAGCAATAAATAAAACAATAATAGAGGAATAACTCAATCTAATAATATTAAACGTTTTATCATTACAAGTTTAAATAAAAATTAAGGTAATCTTGTGACAATTTTTTCATTTCTTTTATACAAATTAAATACACACAAAAATGTATGATACATTTCTCTTTAGCTCTTTGAAAATAATGAGCTTTTAGTGTTAAATACACGAAAATAATATATATATATATATAATTAGCTTATATAAATTTAATATATCCCTATACAGAAATGCCTTATGCTTGCTTTCAAAAGTTTCTAGTTATAGAAAAGTAATTCTTTTCGAGAGAGGAGATTTTTTTTTTTTTTTTTGATGTCTTTAACACTAAAAGTTTATTATTTTGAAAGAGCTAAAGAGAAATGTATCATATATTTTTGTGTATTTAATATACATAAAAGTAAATAAATAATATATATATATATATATATATATATTATAAATTCAATTCCTATATTGAATTTGTATTTAGAAGTTTTTATGTTCTTCACTGCATTTATGGGGATTCTTAGAGGAAAAGAAAGGGTTAAAAAACTTTATTAATGGCCATGACCCTTGAACTAGAGAAGAATGACATTGCCATCTGTTTGAAATTTTTTTTATTATAGGAGATGCAGATATAAGAGAATGTTTTCATCCAAAATAGGAAACTTCACACATAATTCCTTTCACCCAAGCATAGACAAACGTCATCGTGACGTCATTAGTATCTCGTAATCCTCATATCTCTCAGAGAAGATAAGCTTCATCAGATTCTCATACGTATTACGGGAATTTTTACGCAAGAGACTAACGGGGATAATCCGAAAATTTTATTTTTTTCCCTTCACAGAACCGGATTGATAGAAAAAAGGGATAAAAAAAAAGTAGCTGAACTACACGTGTGACTGTCTGAATCATTGAAGGAGTTTAACACTGTTGTGAGACTTAATTACAGCATCACAATAATTTCGAGCGAAATATGAGAATTGTAAGCTATTCTACCAACGTTAAAGCATGTTTGCATCTTTTAATATACAGTTTGAACTGTTTTGTGATCATCAATTCGTTTTCATGGGTGTCAAAATAAAGAAATGGTGAGAAAAAGATAAAAAAATTATCCGAGGTGTGTAAAAAAATTTTTTTCGCTTCAATGGTTGAACTTTCACGGTGCATTCGATCATTTCTTCTCATCATTTAGCCCACTTTAAAAAATACTCACGACTGCAATTGTACAAATTCACCGTCTTAAAATATTTACAATTTTATATATGAATGCATATATATTAGTTTGAGGAAAAGTAATCCATTATTTTTGTGGTAGACGTCTGTAGTGATCGATATCTCGTGAGGTATCTATCAAACAATTTCAGATTTATGCTCGTTGGAAAGGTGACATTTGATACTAAAATATTCTCTTGCTGTTGTTTGATTAATTCAGTTATAAGCACAAGGTTTTAAAAATGGAAGACAACACACAGAAAATTCGATACATTTTCTTTTATAATAGCGAAAAGGCTATGATGGCTAAAACTGTGAAAAGTGTTTATTGCCCTATATAAAACTGTAACAACCAGTTACACTTTTGGTTACGTCGATATCGTTCTGGTATTTTTGTTGTTAAAGATGCACTTCGCATGGATACAACATCGTCGAAAATGTCTGTAAAATTTTAAAAATTATCAAAATGTATCGCATGTCAGCAATCTTAAAAATGTACATGAAAACGCAAGACCTAAAAATGTACATGAAAACTGTTTTAAACCTTTTTTCAAAGTGAATCCGAAAGAAGTTACATAAAGTTCACGTAAAAATAATGGATTTCTTTTTCCCCAAACTAAGATCTTAGCTCACAATGTTTAATTCGTTTTGAATGTATTACAGTATACTCACAGAGAGAGAGAGAGTATTTAATTCATTTCAGTTACGTAATTGGTGTGTGTGTTGGAGCTTAATCGTAGTTATATAATTTCTGTGAATTTATCGTGTTTCATCTAATTATTCCCCCTTTAAGAAAAATTATATTATTATTTATTTTAATTTTTTTAATATTCTAATGACAGAAACGTGCTCTTGTGATTGGATATATTTGGATTCCATCTCAATCATTGTGTAACATTTCTGTTTTACCTATAAATTTCGGAATAGATGGCCGCGGTGGTCTGGTTGGTTAGAGCGTCGTTTCGTTACTAAAAGGTGATAAGTTCGAATCCCGGCATAGCCGAAGATCCGTCGTGTTCACTAATGGCGACTGAGGCACGTAGTATATATCGGGTCGCAATGTCCTCCATGTTTCCATTCCAAATTAATACCTCTGGGGGTGGTTGGAGTCAGGCTATGGGTCTTCTCTGGTTTCAATCTCTAATTGGAAGACTCAGGTAGTGCTGCCATCTATGAGCCAAAAGTTGTACTTCCACCTTCGTATGAGGGTGCTCTATTCAAAAACAGAAGACGCTCTCTTTCTCTGATTACATTCGCCTAGTTTCTGACGGAAGACGTGTTTGGCGTTTCCAACTG
Organism: Latrodectus geometricus; assembly: GCA_026290005.1. Classification (NCBI taxonomy): domain Eukaryota; kingdom Metazoa; phylum Arthropoda; class Arachnida; order Araneae; family Theridiidae; genus Latrodectus; species Latrodectus geometricus. The sequence continues at coordinate 8,777 of JAPDSC010156194.1, forward strand.
TCATTAGAAACAACTACAACATAGATGCACGGTGGTTTTCCATATTTTCTTTCACGCATAATTTTTCATCTTAGTTTCCTTGATGGTGTTTATATGATACTAGAACTATACACATAGGCTGTTAGTTATAAAACTGAATACAATTTAGAAATTTTCAAGGGATCCTTAAACATATTTAAAAAAAACTACTTTATTTTACTACAATTATTTTATGAAATAAAGGGCAATCTAAAATTTGGTTCATGCGAGTTAACAAATAATGAAAAAATGTTTTGATAAAGCGGCAAGACAATGCTTCTCAAACTTTTATAAGCTCACCTTCTTCATCTCAGTTAATCTAATAACAGCCGACTTATCATGATTGATGGATAACTTTTTATTCTCCGTGACGCGCTTGTTAGGGGAAAATGCATTTCATTTTCATCCCCTTCTCCTTTGCATTTTGCATTTCGTCTTACCATCAAAAATGATCACCAAAAGTACTTAATGCATTCGAAGACACAACTGAAATGCTTTCTAATTCGGAAATAGGGTGGAAATCTAGACCTGTGATTGCATTTTCAAAATTCTATGACACCTTATCGAAAGAACAATAGAAATCTATTATTTGACGGATATTTCAATCAAATCCATCTTACTGTTGTCGGATATCGGAAGCATCTTTTTTACTATTTGAACTAGTATTCGCAAACAAACAAACATATAAAAAAATTTCTTTAGAATTGATGTTACCGATAGTGCTGTTATAAAAATTCCATTTCATTTCCATTGTTTGCTCCACAAATATTTTAACATAAAAGCAGGTTTCTTGATGTCTTTTTCCTGCTACGAGTTTGAAAATGTGTGATATTTACTGCAAAACAAACACCAAACCAAGTGTAAACTTTCTTAACTTCTTATCTTTCTATTTTCCTTCTTCTGTAACTTCTATCACCTCGCAAATTAATATCATTATTAACGTGTTTCATTCAATAATATCGGGGTGTACTGTTAATATTATAATTGATATTAAAATGTTGATAGCCTAGTTTTATTTGATTTGCACGCTTTCTGTTAATATTCTTTGCAAAATAATTGTAATTCCAAGCAATATTTTTGAAGTTGAAAAATCATGTTAATATCATGGTGTACACCAGAAGGAGGAAATAAAAAACCAATTCTATATTTACTTATTCATAATTATTCGAAAGACCAACATTTTTCGTACTTGAGATATACAGTAAACACAATAAATAAATAAAAACACAAAATCGTGAGTCAACTTTCTACTATCTTGAACTTTCTTTTTAAAGATCCTTTTAACACCTGATGTTACCATAAAATGTTTTCTGAACAATTAGTCTTAACTTATTTCATATATGATAATTAAATCCATAAATAACGATATCATACAAGTGGAAAATTCTTTTAACATTATCTTTTCACTGAATTGCTCTTATCACCTTTCTTTCTTAAAAAAATGCTTGCGTTATCACTTTAAAATAATATATTAACATTTTTTTAACACAATAACATATTTAACATCTTAGTCTGACATTGCATGTCTAGAAAAGAACTCATAAATAAAAAGGTTTTCAGACTTTTATTCAGAGATTCTGCTGGTAACTAAATTATTTTTTGAAACAATTTTTATGGATAATTTAACACTCAAAATATTACTAAAGGATTCAGCAAAAATTGTACCTCACATTTCTTTTGGGGTAAAGTTTTTATAGATATATCTCACATGTATTTATATGTTAAGATAAAGTAACACGAAAATTCCTAAGCATTTATCAATTATCGTATCCCTTAAATAAATATATCTTTAACTTGCAGAAAAGCAAATTTGTATCTCCAATCACCCCTCCATATATATA
>JAPDSC010156194.1:10735-22935 GCA_026290005.1 Latrodectus geometricus
TATATATATTCACAATATAAAACTAAACTCTGTGGCACGACAGCCCATCGGAGGGAGGACAAGGCCTACTGTCTTGCCCATATCTGTTTTCTTGACCAAAGCATGGCCATCTAGAGCTCTGGAGTGCGAAGTATATGTCTCGGTTAGGTGGTCAGTCTAACATAAAACATCCAGTGTTAAGTTCACAAGCATGCTTGGTACTCAATTTTATGGATAAAAGGCTGCTTCGACCTCTCGCAGACCTAAGGATAGAACCACGGACCTCTGCCTCGGGGGCGCGAAATACACACACACATACACGCACACACACATATATATATATACTTGTCAATTTATAATGCTATATTCAAAGCCATTTATTTTTGCGCATATTATTCCTGACATTTGCGTGTCTTATCGCGCACATCATTAATTATAATTACTTTCGCGGTGGAAATTTTATCTTGACAGGAGAAACGCTCGCAGCATGTAGACACCTGTTTCAGTACAAACAATATTCAGGATCAAGTTGGGAAAAACTGAAGAATTCCTCTTTACACAATGAGTTTAAACAATGATACGTTGTTGTAAAGAATGTTGATGCTCTTATTTATGACTGCCTCAGTTCTTTTGTTAATGCATGAGAATTTAAGAAATGTAGTTCAACCACTCGTTCGTATGAAAGAAGTGAAAAATAAAACATAACTTATAATAATAACGTTTTAAATTGTTTTAATTTATAGTTTTTAACTATGCATTTTAAATTAACGTTTCGCATTATAATTTTGTTTTAAGCCTACTCTCACCAAATTTAAATAAATCATTTAGGATTATCGGTATACAATATTTATAAAATAATATAAAAATGTAGTATCGTTTTTAGTATTATTACATATGCATTTACTATTACATCATTCATTGCTTTTTGCTTCTCGTAAAATTAAGTTTATATGCTTTATAGAAAAGAGAATATAACGATAGCAAATATAATAAAATTTTAATTTCTGTGTAAACTACTGATTTTATTGTGAAAGAGATTAACGGAACTCCTAATCAATTTTATAATCAGTACCATTTATAACTATATAATACTTATCCACTATTACATAATCATGAAAGGTAGTTTCGATTTTGGTATTCCTAGTAAACCTAATTTAGGATGATCAATTATTGATAATAACGAACATGAAGGGAGGGATTATTTTTATTTGATTTGTTCAAATATAACTTTATATCTTGACAGACTTTCAGATTTGCTTTAATTGTGGATAGATTTTCGAACTTAAGGCCGAAACTTTCCTTCAATAAACATTTTCTAATTCCGAAATTTATTTTATCAAACCTTTTTTACAGTAATAACTTATTTGTTTTTAAATATTGTATCCTTTGAAATAAAATAAGAATTTGTTTATTTATTGTTTTTTAAGTGGATACTTATATATATATAACAATAAATAAACTACTTGTTGTTAAATTAGTTTGATTCTCATTTCATTTAAATTTCTCATTTAAAATTAAAATCAATTAACATTTGTCTGAAATAAAACTGCATTAAACTCATTATTTTGGAAGTCTTTTCACTGGATGTTTTTCTACGTTACAATTCTAGGTTATTGGGATACAATATATTGTGTTTCCTACGTAACAATATATTGTATATGGATGTTTTTTTACGACACAATATATCAAAATGTTTTTTATGAACACAGTATGCCCATCGTGTTGTAGTATTTCATTATACCAACAATCTACGTTATTATTGACGTTATATATATATATATTTTAAGTAATAAATGTATGATAAGATGACCGCATGATTTTGATTTTATGAATCTATTATTTTGTATAGACTAGTCCTCTTTTCTTGTTAATTTCATCATCTCATGGCTGAGAAGATATGAAAAATTAAAACTTTTAAGTCAAAATTACATTAAGGAAAATAAAAAGAAACTACAATCTTAATTAAATTAAAAGTTTACCTTGAGAAAAATTAAATCAATTTAATACTTAAACGAGCGAGAATGTTATGCTTTCAGGCAACCAAAAACCTTTTTGGGAAATAATTATTATTCAAAGTTGGAAAATAAAAATAATTTATTTTATTAAGAATGGCTAATGAAAATTATTGATAAGTTTAGAAATTCGGATTTTCATTATCTCTAATAATAAGATTATGAAATTTTCTCTCTCTGTATTTAAGTGATATAATTTATTCGATTCCCTGATAAAAAGTTCACAAATTAAAAAATAAGCCGCCACCATATAATGCAGTATTAAAATATACACAAAGTGATTAATTCAATAAAGGAAATATATAATTTGCTCCATATCTTCATGCGAACAAATAATAAATCTGCATTTATTTGTTTTATAAAAGCGAATTAAAAATAAATATAAAATTTCTAGAGCAATCTTTTTTATCGAAATAAGTAGGATTAAATTTAGTAAGCAGATTAAATAATTCTACAGCGGAAATCATCTTACATATAATCTGCATCATTAAAAGGCACGTGGGAAAAAATATGACTCAGGTCTCGAAATTTTCAGGAATGCTTGATCCTTTAGATAACTCCCGGCCTTGTAGATTTCATTTTCTTTTTATTGTTTCTTAGCAACGGCACAAACTAGTGTATCTCCAAAAAGATTTTCTTCCAGTTTTTATCATCGATACATTAATAGATATCGAGGCTCATTGTCAATTGATATAGTAGACTTAAGTCTTAGATTTTGCGCCGTCACTTAAACTGCTATCTTTTCTAAATTAGTTCCGCAGACGGGTAGACGGGAGGTTTTTTACTCTCCTCTAATAAATATCAATTTTTTTCTTTTTTTTACTTCATGGGTATCAAATTGTCAGTACATGGAGTTTATTATGTGGTTGACAAGAAAAGAGGTCTCTGCCTGATATGGAAGGTAAGTGATTATAATCTTTTTTTTTTCTTGATATTGAGCTGGTGTCGGTGTTTTCTGTCACTTAATTTTTTTTGTGTGTGTTTTTTTTCTATTGTGCTGTAACAGCATTGACTTTTGTCCTTTTATTCTGCATATTCAAAGGGACTGATATTTTTCTTCTCTTATCCGAAATGTACTAATATTATTTTAAGGACAACACTGATTAAAAAAGATGTAATGTATAAAGATGTAAATCCTTAAAATGTTGTATAAAGATGTAAATCCTTTAAAAAAATGTATAAAAATGTAAATCCTTGAAAAGGTTGTTATGGAATTAAAATAAATTGTTAATTCTTCTGTAAATTTTAAATCTTGCTTTTGTTCCAAGCTTTTTTTATAAGTATTATATCCTCATATATATTTCTTAATAATAATTTATTTATATTATAAATATTTATGATTTATTGATATATATATATAGAGATAAATAGATAGATAGATATATTATATAAGAGAAAGACAAAAACTCATAGCTGTTTTCAAATTTTGCGGTGCAATATTTACTATTTCATTTTTCCCATGGCCTGCTTATTTCTCATGTAAAACAATTGCCATTTTATAATTATTTTATATATCAGTTGCAAAATATTTTTAGGAAACGCACTATATTGCATTCTTAATTCAATTTCTATGTGTTTTAAAAATAAAGTTAGCCGATGGAATGGTTTCACTATAATGTCAACAACAATGTAAAGTGCATGTCCTAATTCCATTTATACAAGCATAATTGTTTGCTTTGTAGTTAAACAGATCTTGTCTATAACAGTATTATTGCATTTTTATAAAAATATTTAAAGTACAACAATGTATTTCTGTTTGCAATTTTTTTTTTAATATTATGAGAACTTCTTTACTCCATTAACTTACGTCAATAATCAAATTATTATTATTAAACAAAAAAATTTTTAATTTTTTATCTGCATTAAACGCTATTCGTATACAAATCGTGATCATTCATACAATGTAAAGTAACAATAAATAAAAGTCAAGTTATATTCTATATTGAAACACTTTTCACGCAATGAAATTTTAATAAAAACTTATGCTTTTAAATTTTATTATAAAGCAAAAAATATTAGATATGAGGTTAATAGTATTACAGCTATATATATATATATATAATGTTTCTCAAAATATAAAGTATAAAACATAATTTGATTTAAATGAATTCTCTTTTTCTTGTACATTAATATAATCAGATACAGGAGAATGCTATTAATAAAACATATTTTTGTTAAAAATTATGTTTACAAATTCTGAAAAAAATGTCCTCAATGTTGCAACAGTCACAGTTACATACTTAACAGAAAAAAATAATTTATATTTTGTTATAAAAATCTGAGATATTAATTTAAAGAAATCAATGAGCTATAAATACAGGAGAATTGAATAAATTTATTAAATCTTTTAAAAGTAAATTGGTTCATGTATTATTAAGAGAAAATATATTCAATGAGTAGAAAAAAATTAAAAATGAAAAAAATTTAAAAAAGGTAAAAGAATATAAAAAGACATAAGCCAATAATATAGTAATATTAATAAGAGTAATATCATTTTTTTTAATTATACAGAACAACGAAGTTTCACTTATAGTAAATTGAAAGTAATTTAAATGAAAAATATCTTACTTTGATATGCTATAACTAAATAACAAATATGTTTTTGCTGAATTGAAACACCAAAATTTAAATATTAAAAAATTAATGAAAACGCTTTTAAGAGTAGTTAAAATGTTTAATTTAATAAAATTTTAAGCATAAGCTTAATGATTTATACATACATACATAGCATATGCAATTTTTTATTTTTAATAATAAAAAAATCTCTTCTTGATTTAAAATATGGGCTTTTTTTATATAAAATTGCAAATGCGATGTAAAGTATTTTAGACATTAAAATTGAAAGCCACCATTTGTTTTTAAATATATTGTAAATATTTATGTAAAATTTGTTAGTTTATATGTTTAAAATAAATAGTAGTTATTGACTGTTCAGTTTTCACTCTGCCTCAAATTAATTTTATCTCATTATACGTTTAAGGAAGTTACGTTTGCATGTAATTTGACTGCTTTTTCTACTTGAGGATAATTTTGATTGGAATTTACAGTTTTAAAGAGATTCAGAATTGTTACAAATATTGATACTAGTTTTTGATTTGATGCTTTGATTTCATTTACTGGTTGCCCATTGGTCATTATTTTTTTATCAAAATGGCTAGCTATATTGGAGTATACAATTTAGAGTGCCCTAATTCAAAGAATATCAACACCCAAGATGAGAGTCGAGCCCGCGAATTGTTTAACAGAACGCTAAGGCGCTAATTATTCAACTGCTAATTTTACTAGAGGAGACTACAAACTGTTGAAGTAAGGAAATCACAACTGTTCAAAACCGACCATTCATGTGCCAGATCATTGCTAACTTATTAAATTGGTGAATTTTAATATATATATTTTCATCTCCCCTAGAGGAGACAACAAGCTGTTGGACTAGAGGATGCAAAACTACAGAAATGCAGCTGTTAAAAAACAAATATTCATAATAAAACGAATATTCATATTTTTTTTATAATTTAGGCTAAAATGGTTTTATCAATAATAGATAAATATTATAATTCAGGTTTATTGGTTTATTTCTTTTCCTATTACAGAACAAAAAAATATATTCACCATGATTAAAACTTAATTGAACAACAATCTACCATTTATTTCATAAGCCTTATGTTTCAGCGATTTCGCCTGTCATTATTACTGCATTCGTATATTATTATCATGTAAATTTTTTGTTTTGCTTTATTTTATTCCGAGAAATCCGCAATGAAAATGGTGCTTTTTCTGGGTTAATAATTATAACCGCATTTTGTAAACATAAAAAAATATATAAATAAATAAATAAAAACAGAAGAACACGGCAAACCTTAGATCTTCGTTTTAAGAAGTATAAATTAAAAAGAAAATATTTAATCGCGTACTTAGAGTTGTCATAATTTCATTTTTGAGACTATTTCTTTCATTCGTTTGGATGAGGCGGAACGCTTTTTCGGAGATGGTATTCGAAGAAAAACAAACACCCTCTCTAGTTAGCCACACACGAGAAATAAATTGCTCGGCGTTATTTGATGCCACGCTTTGCACTTGGTTTAAGTGGGAGTAGGAGTGATATTAATTACTGCTGTACTTCACATCCCGAAATGGCGCAAACGTTTGCGCAACTTTTAACACCGCTTATCTATTCCTTAGGAATTTAGTAAGGGCGAGAGATATCAGTGTCTAGGAATTAATTATTAACCGGTCTGAATACCGGATACAAGCTACTAAAAATAGAGTTAGTCTTTTCTATAACATTATTTGAATAGTTCTTATATATATATATATATATATATATTAGGTTGGGGAAGTTAAAAAGTAATCCATTATTTTTTCGGTAGACGTCTGTAGTGATCGATATCTCGTGAGGTATCTATCAAACAATTTCTGATTTATGCTCGTTGGAAAAGTGACATTTGAAACTAAAATATCCTCTTGCTGTTGTTTGATTAATTCAGTTATGAGTAAAAGTTTTTAAAAATAGAAGACAACAAACAGAAAATTCGTTACATTTTAGTTTTTCTTTTATAATGTGAAAATGCTTGCCAGGTGGCTAAAATTGTAAAAAGGTGTTTATTATCCTATATAAGACTGTAACAACCAGTTATGTACAGTATTGGTTTCGTCGATTCCGTTCGGGTAATTTTGATATTAAAGATGCGTATTCCCAAAAGAACAATTGGTAGAATTTCAGTCCATTTAGACGTGTTGTGGGCCATGATTGCACTTTTTAAATGACGATGGAAACGTTCGATTATCCCATTAGAACTTGGGTGATAGCTTGTGCTATGAATTCTATTAACACCGAGCGTATTTGTGAGCTCTCGAAAAAGGTTCGATTCGAAATTTCTGCCCTGATCGGTGGTTATGGTGATAGGACAACCGAAACGGGAAATCCATCCTTCCACAAGTGCTTTGGATGTGCTTATAGCAGTTGTATCTTTCGTTGGTATGACTTCTGGCCATCGGGTAAATCGATCTATTACTGTCATACAGTATTGAAAATCATTAGAAATGGGAAGGGGACCAATAAAATCAATATGGATATGAGAAAATCTTGCATCTGGTTGTGAAAAGGTGCCTATTGGAGCTTTAGTATGCTTAAAAATTTTGGATTTTTGACATTTTTCACAAGATCGAACTTTGTTTTTGATATCTATTTTCATGTTTGGCCAAACAAATCGTTGTGTTATTAAATGTGTAGTTGAGTGTATACCAGGATGAGAATAATAATGTAAATTGTCAAAAATAATTTGTCTAAAACTTTTAGGAATAAAGGGTCTAGGTTGAGAAGTAGAAAAATCACAAATTAAATTTACATCTTCCAAAGGAAAATAATGCTTTTTTAATCGAAAAGATGTACTATTTGAATTTAACAAATTTTTCAGTTCATCATCAATTTGTTGCTTCTTTTCTAGTATTTTAAAATTTAAAGTTGGGGGTTTCGAAATTGATTCTATTTCAATACGTGAGAGAGTGTCTGCTATTATGTTTTCCACACCTTTGACGTGTCGAATGTCAGTCGAAAACTGAGAAATAAAATCTAAATGCCTTAATTGGCGGGGTGAACATTTTTCTGGTTTTTGTTTAAACGCGTAGATTAGAGGCTTTTGATCTGTATAAATTGAAAAATTTCTACCTTCAAGCATGTGCCTAAATTTTTTAATTGAAGTATATATGGCTAATAACTCGCGATCGTAGGTGGACCAATTTTTTTGACTTTTATTTAATTTTGTAGAAAAAAATGCTATCGGCTCCCAGTTATTTTGACTAAATTGCATTAGAGAACTTCCAATCACAAAATCTGAGGCATCTGTCCATAAACTTAATTTAGCGCCAGGAATTGGATATTTGAGGAGGGTTGCATCAGCCAAAGCTTTTTTAGCATTTAAAAAGGCATTATCAGCTTCCTCAGACCATTCGAGAGATTTTTCGGGTTTCTGGGTTTTACGAGGAGACTTTTTTTTATTTTTATGCCCTTCAAGAAATTTATTTATATGATGCAAAATATGAGCTGCTTTTGGAATAAAACGTCTGTAGAAATTAAATAGTCCTAAAAATCTCCGTAATTGAGTTAGGTTATTTGGCTTAGGAAATTTTAAAATAGCTTCAATTCTATCAGTTAAAGGTTCTAATCCAGCTTCTGAAATTTTAAAACCTAAAAATTGTAAGCTATTTTGTCCAAAAGTGCATTTAGAAGGGTTGATAGTTAAGCCATAATATTTTAATCTTTCAAAAAGAGCTCTCAGATGTAGTTCATGTTCTTCGTGAGAATTAGAAGCAATCAAAATATCGTCAATAAAGGCATATACACCGTTTAAACCTCTAGTTACTTCATCAATAAAACGCTGAAATGTACTTGAAGCGTTGCACAGACCAAACTGCATGCGAGTACTTTCAAAAAGACCGAATGGTGTTATAATTGCAGTTTTGTGAATATCTTCGGGAGCAATCGGAATTTGATGAAAAGCTTTAACTAAATCAATGTGAGAAAATATTTTGGTTCCGTGAAGTTCACTGGTAAAATCTAAAATGCTTGGGACTGGATATTTGTCTTTAACAGTTTGAGAATTTAACGCGCGATAATCTCCGACTGGACGCCAGTCAAAACTTCCCTTTTTAGGAACTAGGTGAAGTGGTGATGAAAAATTGCTTTTCGATGGGCGCATATGGCCTAAATCAATCATATGTTGGAATTCAGTTTTTGCAATTTTTAACCTATCTGGTGCTAAACGACGAGGTTTTGCAAAAACTGGTGAACCGAAAGTTTCAATTTTATGCACGACGTTATGCTTGACAATTTGGTCTGAGCAAATGGGTTTTGTAATTTCAGGAAATTCATTTAACAATTTGATATAACCATCATTACCAAAAATAGTTTTAACAGAAATAATAGCTGCAGATTTAATAATACCATGAGACTTTAAATTAGTATTAATATCACTTAAACAATGCTTTCTAATATCAGGCTTTAAGTTAAAATAATATAAAAAGTCAGCACCTAAAATAGAATTCGATACATCACAAATGTAAAAAGGAAAAACAAAGTTTCTACGAAGGCCAAAATCAAGTGATAATAATTTCTTACCGTAAACCTTGATCATGGTATTGTTTGCTGCTGTAAAAGACTGAATTGGTGAATGTTGTCTGTCTTGTTTCGTAGCAGGTATAATAGAACAATCACTTCCAGTATCAACTAGAAATGTTCTATTTGTTATTCTATCCCGAACGAAAAGGCGACAATTTGTAGGAGGCAAGACGTATGTCGCTTCTACTCCTGCCTGTTGCGGTTTTCCTGGAAATTGCAGGGTTTTACACATTTTCTTGCTTCTTCTTTAAACTTCTTGTGGTAGAAACACATACCGGATGAGTTTCCTTGTGGTGACAAACTTTTACGGCGATTCCGGAAACGCAAAAAGTTCCGATTTCGTGATCTGCTTCGAGCTCGTAATTCTGCAACTTCTTTCCTTAGAGCTTTTACTTCGGCCAAAAGCTCAGCATTGCCTTCAGTGGGACAAATTTCACTCACTCCGGTTGGAGTAACCTCAAATATCTTGTCGCCAACTTCAGCTGCTTTACTTGAAGTTAAGGACGGAATAGCTGCGAGTATAGATTGGATGTTCTGTGGAAGTTGGCTTAAAAATAACTCTAGCAGTAATGTATCAGATATGTCGTGGGATTCAGCTCGTCGTTTCATTATTCTCAATAATTCACTGGGCTTCCGATCTCCTAGTTGTTCGCCGGCCAAAAGCTTTCGTATTTCCTGCGACTTTGTTTCCCCACATCGAGCAATAATTTCTTGCTTCAAACGAGAGTATGGGTCTGTTTCATCTGGAGTTATTATTACATCTCTGACTATTGCTGCGACTTCAGGAGGGAGATGTGCCAGACAGTGGTTGAATTTGGTTCTCGCTTCAGTTATGGGCTTAGGCGTTGCTAGTTGAAATGTCGCTTCTACCATATGAAACCAGAGATTTGGATCTGATAAATTAAAAATGGGCATTTTCACAGCTGATGATTCTGTCATTTTTAAGACAAGCTACTTGAAATCCAAAGTGAAATTCCAAAATAAATCCTTGCGAAATCACATATTCAACAACATATTTGGAATCACGTCCGGGTCACCATTGTAGAAGTTCCAGTGTTGCGTGTGTTCTTTTAAATAATTAATTTGAGACTTCTTACAAATAATAATGTTTATTTTCAAGTGAATAAATGTAGAACAAAATTTTAGAACATTGTCTTACAAAATCGTCTGATTACAAAGCTCGTTCAACTAGCACGAGACTAGTTGAATTACGAAGAATTAATCTTATGTTAAATGCCAACTGGAGGGAAATAAAGAGCCACCGAGTGCACACACTCGATGGCATCATTACAATGGTGTAATATCACTACACACCTCACATGGATACAGCATCGTCGAGAATGTCTATAAAATATTAAAAATTATGTAAGGTGACCGCAAATCACAGTCGTAGCTTTACGCAAGACCTAAAAATCTACATGAAAACTGTTTTAAACCTTTTTACAAAGCGAAAGAAATGTCAATATAAATAAAAGATATAATTTGAAGAGCAATAAAAATAAAATATAGTAAGAAGAAACTATATAATTTAATACAAATAGGACAAAATCAACCAAAAACTTTATAATACAAATAGGGAAAAAAGGCATTAGGACCACGTCTTCATCAAGAGGGAGATGATTAACTATGCAAATAAAACACTCTTTTCTGACAAGCACGAAGGACAAAAGTCAAAAAATATTCTGCTATTCCATGGAAAAGTGCATGTGTTAAAAAAACATAACTATATCAAAATTGAAGTAAATAGAATCAAAACAATATATTAAAGAAAAAGCAAAGCAATACATTGAAAAATGAATAGAAAATAGGGTTCTATTTGCATTGTTGACCATCTCCCTCCTAATGAAGACGTGGTCCCTATGCCTTTTTTTACCTATTTATATTATATAGTTTTATCTTGCCTTATTTGTATTGAATTGTACATTTTCTTTTTACTATTGTTTTTATTGCTCTTCAAGTTACATTTTATTATATATATATATATATATATATATATATATATATATATATATATATATATATATATATATATATATTCTTTCTTTCGTATGATAATTTAATAAATTCTTAAAATTAAATCATATTTACATTTTTGTAAGTTGACATTTTATTAATAAGCAAATTAATTTATCTACAAAGTTATTCATATATGAAAACAAAAGTATGTGTAAATTATGTCAGAGATATTTAACTTGAGCATAATAAGTATTTTTATAATTTAATAGCACGCATAAATATATTTAGATTACAAATCGGTACCTATTTTACACTTTGATTATTCAATCTTTAACTTAATGTTTGAATAAGAAGGAAGCGTACACTTTTGACCAAAAAGAAAGTGAAACTTTATAACGGAAAAAAAATAAAAAAATTTGAAGTGCTAAAGTTAAATATCATTATAATAGAAGCTACTCTTCCATTATTAAATTGATTTGTCATGTGTTTGATTGACAACAACCAACTCATGATTCTTTCACATGTCATCGCTTCTCTGACTCTTTTTCCTTCCCGTGAGTCAGTTCGAAAAAAAAAAAAAAAAGAAAGAAAAAGAATTTGGTTTTTTTAAGCCTGAGGAAACGACTGGAGATTTGTAAGAGCGGAAACGGTTCAGTTGTGAGCGCGTGAGATGATTTTACATCATTTTATAATCGAAAGAAACGTGACTGGTCAAATGCTCGAGTCAAACATAGTGAAGTGTCATCTGCTGTGCTAAGGGACTTCAACAGTCGCTTGGGAAGTATATCACCGGAAATGGGCGGGTTGGTTCTTCTATAGTTAATGATGCATCCTTACCCTAAGGGGCCAGCCATCGCCAAATATTTACCCCAGCGGCCTTCGTTGGACACACGGTTGAGGGAATATTAGGGTGGGGATTCTGAATGTGAACGCTTCTTTTTAAAGTTTATAGAATAGCTATTGTGTATACTAATATCGATGAACCGTCCCAGGTAATGCATGTCACCCTCCAACGCACATGTAAATCAATACACATATAACATATTTCGAATTGGAGATCACCATTAATTTCTTCATTTATTGAAATAAATACATTAAAATTTCTATTCTTATGTATTTTAATTTATACTTTCACCGCA
>JAPDSC010156203.1:0-15854 GCA_026290005.1 Latrodectus geometricus
TTTCATTTTTTACATAATTTTTTAAGTTACGAGATTTTTCGTAAAAGTTCTCTGTTAAATCTGTATCATTTATTTGAAATTAATTTCTACAGCATATGGTAATTGTAGACTTCCCACTCACTAGTACAACAATGTTTCTTAAACTAACCAAAACTATATCTTAAATGTTTGGATAAAAACATCTTCCTCTTCTTTTTCTCCTTCGTAAAAACAAAATTTCAATATAAATACAATAACTGTTATGCTAAGGGTCATCTTAGAAATAAGTTTGAATTTACTGTGTCTTGGTTTTGAGTATCTATGTGCAAAATAATTTAATTTCATTAAAAAAAAATCCAAATTATTTTCCAATCAATAAATTTATTCCAATAAAAAACGCCTAATTCTGTCCCTGTAACTTATACGAGTATAAATTGCATTTCGTTAACATATATGAAGAGATCATCCAAAAAGAAAAATCATTTACGATATGAATTGAAATTAGTCGTTTTGTAGCTGGTTGGATTAGAAAGCTTTTTATTAAATATTATTCATATGACAAATAATTAAAAAGCATATATTTTGAAGCAATATCACCTTACATCGAGATATAAAACATTGAAAAAATAAAATCAATAATTGCTTTGAATATTTGGAAAAATTTAAATACTAAGTCCAATTATAAAATTAAAATTTAAATCATACAATATTAGAAAAAATGTAAATTGATTTGATTTTTTGATATCCTTCAATGCTCGTCCGAGGTACGTGATATGAGGCATTTGATGTTATGTCAAGACAATTAGGTCTTCTTTTACTTTGTTTATATAAGAAGGCAACGCTATTAGCAATATATCACACTAATGGGAAATTACTATATAAAACTAATAGCATTAATATCGAACTCTTTTATTTTTTTGTTTTTACAGTAATGTATCAAAGCATTTATAGATATTTTGGAACTTTAAGGCAACTTATTAATATATTTTGAACATTTTTGTCATTTTAATTGTGTATATATAATATATAGAGTTGCAATAGTTATACAGTTATATGGTATTAAATTGTATGCCATTGTTATTATAGATGCAGGAAGGGAAAAGCAGCAATTAGACAATATTAGCCCATCTGATATTCTCAACATGTGTTTGCAAATGTGTTAGTTTCTATGTTCTCTTCAAATCTTGATCAAAAACAGTTGACGGAAACTATCGATGAATAGGGACATGATTTCTACCAAATCTATTTAACCAATTTGGTTCTCCATTTGCTTCTTTAAATATATGAATATGATTATAAACACACAAATGCACGTATATAAATTTTAAAAAAAATCGAAATTCGTACCTTCTATAAATTTTTAGTGGAATGCTTCATTGCTCCATTCACAAGTATATAAATATATATATCAATTTATATTTACTACGTAATGTTTTCCAGTTTAAATTTTTATTTAATCTATTTTTGTTCATTTCTGTAACATAAATTGTGTACATATCGCATGTATTTTAATACTGGCTAGCTCATTTAATATCAAAATGTTTAATATAATTGAAAATATCTATAAGAAATAATTTGAAATTAAAAATAAGTACTTTTTTATGCATATTCTTAATTACACTGTTTTGGTTTGCAGATGCAAGTTAACAATAATTAGCAACTTATTTACAATTTTTATTTAATTAAGGTATAAAAACCATCAGTTTTTGAAAACAAATGTTACATTACGAAATAAATTTATATTATATTACTTAGCCTCTTGAAATTGAAAGCTTTGCTAAAGATAAACAATACAATTAATGTTATTTTAATTTATTCTTTCATTAGTACTTAAATGCTTAAAGATAATATTGTTTTCAAAGTGGTCAATGCATAAAGATAACTTTCGCTGTTTATTTTGTCCAAAAATGCAACTTTATTACAATGGCTTAGAAATAATTGACCCAATAAAAAATTTTTACATTTTCTGCTGAGAACATTGGAAGAAATTTATGCTCTTTTTCATCTAATTTGTTAAGACACAAATGCAGTAAAAGTTCTATTTTACAATAAAACAAATATAAAAATATAAAATACATGATTATTTAAAAATCAAGAATGCAATACCTTTCTTTAATGTATATACACTGACTGCAAATATTTAGATAATTTCTATCAGCAATTTGGTGAAAAAATACAAAGTTTTCTTCAATAAGCTGTTAAAAATTAATGTCAATCAAAAGCTGCAGGCAGATTTGGTGTCATCTTAAAATGTTATCATCGGCATCTAAAGTCCAGCAAAATTTTAAAAAAATAATGATTTTGTAAAATTTCTTAAGATATTATTTCACTTCTTTAAGAGTTTTTATCAAAATATAATTTTCTTTTATTATTACGAAGTATATTATTCATACAAATCTGATAATATTCGTATAATTCGTGAAATTGGAATTAAAATACAATAAAAAGTCAGTTTGTAAAATGCCGTATAGACATTTATGGAAAATATAATGCCGTATGGAAAAAATGCCGTATAGAAAAAAGAATCCTGCTAAGGAAAAGTACAAATCTAAAGATGAAAATTAAAGAACAATTTATTAAATTAAATTAAATTAAAGAACAAATATTAAATAATTAAATGTTCATTATAAAGATCACGACGATTGGTATGTGGGATATTTTACTTATACCTACCTCGTATGAAGAAATAATTATTCGAAAAGTTTTGAATTAGATCTATTTATTTATTGCCATAGATATTTTCATTAGCAATATTACTCTACAAATACATATAAATTATCCAAAACAGCCAAATAATTATTAAATTAATCAAATTATGCATAAAACGATGCATTCTTAAGTTACAGTATGTGTATTCTTGATTGTAAGGTGTTTATTATGATGCGTGGTAGTTGATAGCAATGCCAATACTTTTGCCTCTGGTAAATACAGAGTAGATTTAAATAAAAGTTAAGTACATAAAATAAAAACAAACACAAGATAGTAAAATTAACAAACACTTGCTCAAAGAAATTTGGTCTAGTGTGATTGGATGATACTGATATAATGAATCTCCAATTAAAATAATTTTTATATATCCCTTTAAAAAGCAAATTTTATAATTCTTTTTTGCAAAGAACTGTATAAGGAATTTAAAATTTATCCAAAAACTATGTAAAATAAAAGGTCTAAATCTATACAATCGAATGTGTTATCAAGTGTTGCAAAAAAAAAAAGAAAAATACTTTTTGTAAATTTTAAATAGATTTTCAACATAACTGATAGAATGAAATTCAAATGTCACAAAAGATATTATAATATTTTTGATACCACATCTCATAAATTTAAAAAACATATTTCATTTAATAATATCCTTTCATAAAATAAATTGCAACAGAAAACTAAACTCGATAATTTAGTAATATATTGAGAAGTAAAAATGTGGTACTCAAACTCACTGGACTCTACTGAACTTAATATTTGAAAATAATTCTCCTTACAATATTTCAAACCTATCTTTTTCAGCTGCAAATATATCAACATTTTTATCAGAATTTTAAACATTATTAACTGAAATCTATTATCCAGTACTAGTACTTCACCATGTTAATTAAAATTTGCAATTTTAGTCCCGCATATAATTATTAAAAAGGATAATGTAACTAACTCAGTTAAGATATAGTTTGGCTGAACTAATTACGTCTTCTGTCAAAATGGAAACTGTTATAATTAAAGCCACTAATTTATTCACTTAGTTGTTCATTTAGTGAAAATATACGTCAATCACTACTGCAAACAAAAACATGGTGATTTAAACAGCACTATTTCTGCACTTGTCAGAAATTTATCACATATGAAATTTCTTTCAGCAAAATATTGAAGAAAAAGAACATTGATATGCTTAAGCCACTCCAAAGTATACAACATAAAATGGTTTATGTATTTAATTTGGTTAAATATTTTAGTTTCTATGAAGTAAATTTGTAATCTAGGATTTAGTAGTCAATTACTTAGAAAAAACTCACATCAAAATATGCTCAAATAAATTTATCATGTTGTAAATGTTTACCAATGTGCACTTTCAAAGAAACATGTCTATAACTAATTTAAATAGTTTGACATGTTTCTATAATTTCATTTATTTAGAATGCTAATATATTTCAAGTTACATTACAATATGTTATTTTAAAATGTTATTAGCTTATATAACGTGTTTCATATTAAAGAAGCATTTCTGTTGAAAAAAAGGTGCATAATACTTCTTCTACAAAATATAACTTATGTTTAGAAATTATATAATTTATACAATGTATACAAAATCAAACGGCTTTACAGACTTCTTTTATTTAAAAAAAACAAATATAATAAAGCATTGGGCTTCAATAGCTTTCTTTGATTTTTGTGTTGCACCTTAAATATTACCAGATTAATTTGCAACTGATTGTATTTTGAAATGTTATGTAAATTTATCTATTACTTGATGTTATATTAAAGATGGGAAATTATTACCAGCTTAAATAATCAATGCTTCCATTATTTATTGAGTTCTAAAAAAAGTTGCATATTGAATAAGTAATGTTCGTATTTCATAAGAAAGGAAACTTGGAAAATTTAAGTCCCTTAATCTATTAGAGGTGAATATCAAAAGCAAAAATCTAGCAGAATTTTCCAAAAATTAGCAATTGCTAAAATTGAAGAGATTTTCTATTCCAAAAAGTTTGATTCCACTAATGGATCATGATGATTACTTAAACCTGCCTAAGATTTTTCATGTCGCAAGTATAGGACCATGTAAAATTATAGTTTATGATACATGGTATAAATACACGTTCCAGATAAATGTAACTAAGTATCTGCAAATACTTATATTTTTACTATGTACAGTGTTTTTAAAATCAATATCATCTATCGGTATAAATATAGTTTAAATGTGCAATTGGAAACTCAGCTACAAAAATTGTACCTTCAACATAAAATTTGCAAGAAATTTGTTTCAGTTTTGTATTCGTATTCTTCCGAGTATTTCATGTTTTATTTCATAACAAATAACGTTATAACAATTCGGTTGGACATGATTAAATTCTTGTGCCTGGAAGGTAACGAGTTAGATAATTATTCCCAATGAAAATCATTGCATTTAAAAATCTTATTCATTTTAAATGTTCAGAGATTTAAATGTCATTCCACGGGGACTTTGTAAAGCTAGAAGAGAAGTGCGGAGATTAAGTATCAATTTTGTCTGATGAATATCATTCAACGTTTTCGTTTGGGCTTTGAGATCTTGATTTATAAAAATAAGAAATCAAAAATGACTGATAAATAGGATTAATAGTATCTGTACTTAACAAGTTTTTTGCATTAATGGACTATTTTCAGCTTTTTGATAGTTAAAATCAAATTTACATGTTGTTGGCTTATAATAAATGAAATAGAATTACACAATAAAGACTATTAAATATATTACATGTTTTAAAGGTGATGTGATTTACAATTATCTTATTTATTTCATATAAAAATCAGGTTTTCAAAAAATGAAAAATCTTATTTAGTTTTTAAAGAAAAATACTATATATGTGTATAAAGAAACATATATAATGTTTTAGAAAATCTAAGGGATAAGTTAAAAATATTAATACATTTATTTGAAGGTTATATTGAAAAATAAAATCGTTTTAAGCATGGTTGCAATTAGATTTCATATAACACTAGTAGATTGCTAGAAGAATATTCATATTTCGATTGTAGGTTATTTGAATAAAAATTCTCTTATTAGATTACATTCATTACAATAAAATGTAACTTCATGCACACAAATCAGATTTAAATTTAATTTTAAATTAAACCCTTAATATGAAAATTATCCAAATAAATGCTATCATTTTTCCATATCAGTAATTTTTTGTGAAATTTCTAAGCTTATATTGTGTATTGGGCAAGACTGACCAGATTGAGTTTTTTTCAACAGCATATTCTGAATTTTTCAAAGAATTATATAATACGTTAAATATATTTTTTTTTATTCTATGTAACGTCTGACTTAACTTGACAAATTAATTTATACAATACTTCTCTATGTAATAATGAAATCACTAATTTAATATGATTACTTATTTTATGTGGCATATGTGAATGGTAATTAATTATATTTAACTGAATGATAAAAATTAAACATGTTAAATTTTATTGTTGCATTGAAACACCAAAAAGCACATGATTATTAATCCGTAATCATATAATCATTAATCTTTAATCACATTATAACTTAAAATGTATGAAAAAATTAAAATAAAACATAAAACAAAAACAGTTCATAAATTAAACAATTCATCAATAAAACAATTCATAAATTTAATTTTTCTTATCTGATCTAATTTTATTTAATAATATATTGAAAAACCTTTAGCAACCATATAATCTGATAAGCTATTTTTTTCTATACATATTAGTATCGTAATCACATAATTATTATATATAAGGAAAACTATTTTTAAAATGAGTAAATTAGACATTACAAACAAATAATATGTTCAATTTTTAATAATATGTTAATTATGTTGTAACTAACTAAATATTAAAACACTTTTCTTCTCCATCTGATATATTTTTCATATTTTCCTCTTAATCATTATAATCAAATTTAAAAATTTTTAAAAGCAATATTCATGAATGATAGTGACACATTTTATTACATCATTCTCATTATAATTGACATAGTTGTTTCAAAAATTGACATTAACAAGTTAATATGATAACAAAGTTATGAATTAAATCTCATATAATGTTATTTTTTTTGCGTAAAAAATATTTTTTAAAACGTTAGTACAAATTGTAGAGTATTATATCAATTGCTTGTCTTAAAAATATGTTAAATATTCTAAACTAGTTCATCTAATCAGAGTTATCCCTAATTAAAATGAAAAAATTTTAATTATTGATGCTGTTTCTACGGAAATTCGTTTCATTGAAATACAACAATAAGATAATAAACTAGATATCACAAGTAATCTAATTCCTGTGTTCCTATAAACTAAGAACAATATTACGAACAGTAATTTGACAATGAATAATATAAGATAAAAAAAAGCTTTCTTTTACTACATGAACATAATCAAATGCATACCTCGCTTTAATTAGTAAGACTGAAAATGAAAAGATTTTTATTTTTCTAACAAAACATTGCACTCACTCATAATTCTCTCCAAATCTTACACTAACTATAGCTTAAAAATACTTGGAAATATAGAGAGGAAGTGACTTGCAACCTAGATTCTTGTATATCTCTTTAAGAAATGAGAATAAAATAAACAGTCCATTAAGATCTAAATTAATAATTAAAATGTAAATTAAGATGTTAAAGAAATGAAAAAAATGAAAATCTCACATTCAAAGTATACCACGTTGAGATTTATAAAAATGATTATTAAAAGATTCGTGCAATATTAATTAATTGTCTCGATTTTTACACTTAAATTAACTGTGATAAAGTCATACAAGGTACAATTCGAAACGAAAATACCTTTCGAAGAGACTGAATTAAAGATTCAATTTCCATAGATAAATTAAGAATCAAATTATTTTCATTTCGATTTCTTAAATCATTTTCTGTTAATGATCTATAAAAACAATAGAGCTTATCATTGAAAATGATACTATATTTATGAATTTAACAAAAATTTCTCAAAAGCAATATACATTGAAGCTAAGATAAATCATATAAATTTTTTGAACATACCTAAAATTCATCAAGAGAAATATAAAAAGAATTCATGATATTTTAAGAAATACGATATAAAATAATTTTCGGGTGATGTGTGTAGATTCACCCATCCAAAATTAAAAAAAAATTATGCATCCAAAATTAAATATTATATCTTGAAAGACGCAAAACGAATATAATGGTAATTCCTAAGAAAAACTATAAACCAAAATAAAATAAGTTTGAATATAAAATAAATAACAAATTTACTTTTTATTTTACATACAAATCAGAAATGTAATACAATTTATACATATTATGATATTTATAAGTTTAAATTCGTCATTTTTCACCGAGAAATGAATATGAAAATTCGATTAATGATTCCTGATGAAACTAGATGTATTGTTATTTTATTCCATTTTTTATTTTGTTCTATTTATCAAATTCAATTTCATTTATACTTTGAAATTTATATGTGTAGATATGTATGTTTATGTATATATTTACATGAGAAAAGCTATAATTATATGCTATATTTAATGCTTATTATGTTTTCGTTTTAACATAAGTAAATATTCATTCATTAAGAATGAGATTTCGTAACATTTGAGATTAAGAATACTTAATCTCAAAAATGAATTAAAACAAATTATTTCATTTCAAACGTTGCTGTTTATAAAACTAGCAACTTCAGTGATTATGGTGTTTAAAAACATATAACCTTTTACTGTAGCAGCAAAATCAAACACAAGAGATCTTAAAGCGTATTTTCTCCTCTTCTAAGCCAGTATTATCATTAGTAACCATGAAAAAAATTTTCTTTCTACAACAAAAGAAAGATTAACCAAGCCAACAGAAGGAACTGCGCTTAAGGTATTTAGCCCTAACATAATCCCGAGACTTAACTATGTTGTGTTGAAATATGGTTTCTGCCTCAGGATAAAAACACATTAAGTTCTCTCTACCTTAATGATGTTTTCAAAGAGCACTATCTAATTCTGAAAGAGTAAATAGTTTTAAGATTTAACTCGAAATTTTTGCATCTAAGCTTTAGTTTTTCAAAAGCTTTAAAATGGAAATAAAATTACATTTTTCTTTCAGCAAGTTTCATATTATAAGCAAAAGTCTCAAATTTTTTATTCGTAAGGAGACAAGGATCTAACTATTCAAAGAAAATTACAGCATTTTTGATGAAAGATTTTAAAGATAATGGAATTATAACATGTTTTTAAAACTTTTATATCAGAACCATGCCATTTTGAAATGTAAATTTTAACTGTTGTTTACAAAATTTAGTGCAATTTTATTTAATTTACAGAATAGCATTTATTATAATATTCCTCAGTTGTTAATATTGTTAAAAATTATGATAAATTGTAGGTATCTTTTACTAAATATTTTCATTATAAAAAAGTTAACCGAATTTGATTTCATGATTGTATTGGGAGTATCATTACGAGTATTAAAAAATTTGCTTTGATTTGAGAGAAAACTTTATCACTCTATTCCTTTACTGAAGAATCAATGAAACATTCCATAATAAAGAAATTGGTAATAATGAAAACAATGAAACATAATATTCATAAAATATCATGTTAAAATGTATCTTATGCAGAATGCACTGATGAGATTGCAGATTTCATATACATGCGTGTTTTTTTAAATAATTCATATATAGGAATTTTGAGAAAATTTTATTTCTTTTCGCTATATATAGTTAGTGGTTATTACATTTCTACCTTATTTTGAATATGATACCCAATTTTCCTTGTCTTCATTTATAGTCTTAATATTAAATTAAGTATCTTTTCAACTTTACAAACTGTAGGAACTTAAAAAACTTTTGAATATTTTGTGTATTTCTTCTTATTTTTTTCATCCTGGAATAGAATAATAGAAATATATAATCTAAAAATTATATAATCTTAGTATAATTATATATAACTATAATTATCAATGATCATAAATCAATATTAGTAGAAAAACATTAATTTTAATACCAAATATAGAATTCTTTTGTTTTATGAACAATTATATCTAAATGATTTTATTAAATTTCTTCCTTTTTCCGATTTCCATTTTTTATTTTCCTATAAAAAATTATAACATATATTAAATAAATTTATTTTTGCAATTTTGAGAAAAATAAGAGTAATCTCGATGAGGGTGATTTTATTTATTCGATGATGATGATTTTCAAACCTCGATGTAATGATGAAACAAATGAAATGTTTACGTATATGTCAATACATTGCAATTCTTTTTTTTTCTTTTTGCTCTAATTTATTAATAAAATAATCTTATAGTCATTATTATCAAAATTAACATATTTAATAAGCACATTGAAATTTAATTGAAATACAATTGCTATTTAACGAAACATTAGTAAGAATAAAACATTAAACTCAGCTAAAAATGAAAAAATAAAGAAATAGTATAATTATATTTTTTGGAAACACTTTTAATGCTAAGCTAGTTTTAGAATTTGTGCAAACGTCTCTTAATTTCATTTTATTTTTTATAATATTATGCTGATTCTACATATTCTCGAATTTAAAGATCATTGAAAATGTAAATCAATAGGAATAGAAGAAGCTCAAATAAATAACGTTTCCTTTATCTTGCCTTCCTTTTAAACATTGAATGTAAGAAATCTATAGATAATTAATTTAAATGCATAAAGGAAATAAATCGTGCAAGATTATGGAAATCTCATCTGAGAGAAATATGAAACAAGGTATACCATAAAAAATGTATGTTTATTTTTTATTGCTTCTTTAAAGTAAAAATAATTCATATATACGAAATTCGAGAAAATGTTTAAATAATTAAAACTTTTTATTTTAATTATTTATATTATTTTTTAACGTATTTTTAGTTAAAATATTTCATATTCCATGCTAAACATTTTAATTTGTTTAACATTTTAGTAAAAACATTTATGTTATTATCAACACAATAATATTGACATGCATTATGCCTCCTAATTTAAAATACGTTCTAGCCTGAATAATTTTATCATTAATATTTCAGGAAATTTAGTACTAAAATAAAACCAATAAAGAGACAAATAACTCTCTATTCAATAAACATAAGTAATCTATGTAAGAATATTTTTAAATATGTTATTAATAATTAATAAAATTACGAAAATTCATTATATTTAGTTTGTAATTAAACAACATTGTTCAACAACATTTTTTAACAACATTATACAATAAAAGGTATCTAAATTTACGATTAAATGTTTATGTTTTGTTAGCCTTAAGATGATTAAAAAACCTACATGAATGAAATATTTATCAGCTCATCTTATGCATACATGAATCTATAATAAAAATAAAAATTAATTATATACTATATTCAGTTTAGCATTCATTGTTGTAAAGATAATGAAAACCATATGAATTTACCTAGAAATAGTAACAGTAACAATATAATAATTTTTGAAAGTGTTTCTTTTATAAGAAGGATAATTAATTAGCATTTGATTTGTAATACATAATCAAATGCTTAATTAATTATCTTATAAATACTTAAAGCTGTTGTAAGTCATTTTACCATTGATCGCATGGTAATTTTCAAGTGGATTTGCTATAGATAATAGACCACATCCATGTTTTATAATAATGAAGATTTCGAAAAAATCTCAAGTTCTCTTTTCAAGTGATTAATGTACAGAATTAACAATATTAATAAGGTGATGATATTATATAACAGTTATCCCAATTTAATTCTACTGCTTAATTACATTTTCATTTAAAGGAATTCTGTGAATCTGCTACATTTCTAAGCCTATAGAATAGGTTTTAATGAAAATAGAAGTAAAAATACAATCTATTATTTTATTAAGGCAAAATAAACACTTTCCACTCTCGTAAATGTCTTATCTTTTTAAATATTTATGAAGCACAAATAAAATTCACAGGAAATGACGTATGAAAGAGATATTACAGGGAAATAAAAATGCAAACTAGAATACATATTTCTATGATAATTCCTTTGGCACAAATATTTAGCTAAAAATAAAATTTCAGAAAAAAATATGAATTTTATATGAGCAGTTATATGTTACACGAAACATTTATTCGCAATTTATATCATTTTCTTTTCTGAATTAATAGTAAAATTAACTAAAAATTAAAAAACGCATTTCAAAATTATATAAAAATAATAACTACTTAATAGGAATTTGAGATAATTATTTATTTCTTATATAAAGTTCACAATATAAAATAAGTCCAAATGTAAAGAACCAAGCTTTATATGCAAATTCCCTTTAAAACATTATGTTTTTTAAGATGATTTTTGATAATGCACATCTCCTGTTGTCGATACGCTTAAAATAAACAAATCACATAGACCTTAAATATCTTCTTAAAGTTATGCAACTTCGCTCTTTTTGACCATGTTCTTTGCAGTGGAAGGTATCAGGGACAATAGTAACCAATACTGGACAATGATTGAAGATGTTATGATTCTACTTTATATGGTTATCTGTTGGGATGAGTGCTGTGAATTTTCAGAGTTTTCTTTTGAGCAACGCGTCGAATATTATACATTATTTATGAAAATGTGTCTTGCATGGTTATGTCATAATGACTTTAAGAAAAGCTTCCAGTTTTTAGATTATTCTGGCCTTTATTAAAGGGTTTTAATCTATGGAAAAATGTCTGTCATATATAAAAATTACAGTTATAAAATATCTTATTATTTTACAATTTTTAATTCCGAAAGATATTGCATTTTCATTGTATGATACGTTTACCATTTTGATCGATAACGTTTTACTGAATCTATTTTTGTAATTATTTTTTTAATTGAATTATAACATAAGTAGATTTCTAACATTGTTTTAAATTATATTAATTCATTAAAATAAAAATTACACGTTATTATTTTACTAGGTATCAATTGCATTGCAAATATCTTAAGCAGAGTGAAATAAGAATCAAAAATTAAAAAGAAGTTAAATTGATATAAATATATAATTTATACTTAAAACGAAAGAATGAAACATAAGAAAATGTATCCTGTTATGAATATGTATATTAGGTATATTACAAAACCAAAATATTAATTATACACGTTATTTAATTTAAACAGGAAACTGGCTTTTTTTACTTTCTATTGTAAACAAGTGATCAAATTGATTTCTCTGTTGGAAAACTTTTCTTAAATTTGCAGTGCACAATAAAAGGCATTTAAACTTAAAAGATATGAAAACTGCATAAAGTGTCTCTTACTAATTATTTTTAAGTGGTGAAAATTTAATTAAACTAAAAGGGTGATATTTATGATGTATTTAATAAACGATTTCAAATACTTTGCCATTGCTTATTTAATAACTTTTGTTCAATCATAACTTGATTTTTATTTCGATTGGCTTTCAAAGTATACATGTTAGGATTTTGTTAATGTTTCCGTTGTATTTTCCTAGCATTCCTTTCGTGTGTTATTACTGCATCTCACAAATGGGGATGCTTGTGGCTGAAATGTCTAAAAGAATTTTAAAGGATTGATATTGTAGACAATCAATTTTTTAATTAGCTATTCATGGCATACATTATCTAAGAAATAAAATTTTAAAAAATAGTGTGATAAATAATTAATAAAATACTATTTATTAATTCATTTTATAACATTTTATTATTACAACATTAATTAATACACATACTACTTCATTAATAAATTAATAAGAAATCAATGTAAAGGAAACGTCCGCCCTTCATTTATTTAATAATTATGCGTTAATGTGAATTATTAAATATTAATTATTACAGAAACTACTCTTCAAAGTCCCAGACTATGTTCCAAATAGAAAATCAAATTCAAGAAAAATAATAGAATTAAAAACACAATTTTTGAAACACCATTGTCTTAAATTGAATAAATTAATATTAAATAGGTATTTATACACAACGAAGCTGATTTATAAACGTTAAATGCAGAAAAATGATAAGCAGCATCCTGAAATTAAGTGGGAAAAAATAAAGAGGAAAACATTCATTGTCTTTTATGGGTGGCTCAAATGAAAGGCTTGTCATTTTTGACTCTAAGCCAATTTATCTTTTGTAAAGACGTATTTTAAGTGACGTTAACATACTAAAGTGTATTCAATGTTAAAATTTCATCTAAAAAGTAATTCTGTCCCGTCATATCCATGTTTTGTATTTTAATATTTAAATATTCTTTGTCTACAATTGTTGGTAACTTATTTTACGATATTTTATAATTGGCATTTGTTAATTTTATTTATGTAATTTTGATTATAAGTTTTAATTTAAATATAAAATATTAAATCTTGAAAAATATTTAAAATTGGGTCTAAGAATTTGAAAAGATTTTGATCATAAAATACTTTAGCACTAAATATTTTTTAATGTCTTAATTTATTATGTATGGTATTACTTGAAATTATCCTTTAACAGTAACAATATTAATTTGCTGTAAACAATGCATGTTATTATTCTAAAAACATTTTCAAAAATAATCATTTATTTTAGCTTACTATTGATTATTTTAATTTCAGGTTGTTAACGGCTGTGAATATGTATTAGTATAAAAGTTAAGAATATAAAATAATATAACAAAAATTGCTAAGAGTTTCAATTAATATAGGCCAAGTCTATAATACGCCAATAAGAGCTATAAGTAAAGAAATTAATGTCTAAAAACAATTTTAACAATAAAATGATGTTAAATAGTTTAATAGCTAAGAATTAAAATTGGATACTTGAAATAAGCCTTTTAGATATTAATGAATACTAATAAAAATGAGAAAATGTCTCATCTCTTGAACTTTCCAGTATTAATATTTTTCTGCTAATCAATGAAACATTCAAAATAAATTATCATTACTAAGCAATAAACATAACTATTATAAGACAATAATGTTTGTACATATTTTTAAATATGTTATCAAATTAATTAAATATTTTACCCAAGAATTAAAAGTATTGGTAATAAAAATTTCGAAGAAAAGATAAAACCTTTTCTAAAATTTCATTGTATCAGAAGAAACAAATAAAATTTTTATATTTCTTAATTATTATTATTTCTTAATTAATTTTCTTATTTTCAATAGATACATATTTTAAACTTTAGAGTTAAATTAATCTAACTTTTAAGCGATAAATTTTTAAATATGTAATTGATACGTAATTACAGTTATATCTTGATACTTTAAAAATGTAGTTTGAATATATTTATTTCAAGTCGTAATGAATTTTTAATAGTATTCTGGAATGTGTATTCCCTAAAATAAAAATAACTGCTAACATAAAAATAACTACTAAAAATAAAACATTAGTTTAAAAAACAAACTTGAAACTGAAAAAAGAAGGTAGATTGTTCGGAATAATAAATTAATTAAATAACATTTTCTAATGGTATAATATCATTGCTTCCATCTGAAAATGAACATGAATAGTTATAAGTTAATAGAGTTTTCCAAAGAAATCTTAGATAACTAAGCGATTTGCGTGTCTGTCTACTTAAGGAATATTTTATTTATCTAGCTGGAAAAGAATTTGCAAAACAATTCGCGAAAAATATTCTTAAGTCCAACTAGATCCTCTCGATAAATTCACCATTCTGTAATTTATTCATATCTACAAGAATATTAAATCAATTATTCCAAAAATTCAAAAGCACCAAGAATTAGGGTAATAAAGTAAATTTGAAGCAATTTTAAAAAATATATTAAATGCAGAAGCTGCTTTGTTACTTGAAAAATAATTATTCTCAGTCGAGTAAGAGATTCTTATAAAATTTCGAAATAATATTTATTATTCTGGATTATCTTACAGGTCAATTTGACATAATCATTAACATTAGTACTCTATTTCATACTAAACTGAGAACCTGCGGGATAAACATTATAAAACATTCATTTATTTAACACAAAAGAAATTGAATTTTAATTGTGTACCAGCATGGATAAAATAAAATTACTTTTACTTGAAAATTTCAAGGAATTAAGATGCAAAATTTGTAAATGCAAAAATTAATGATTTCTAAGAAGTTAAATTACGTTTAAAAGAAATTGCATTTTGTTTACCTCTAAATTTTTTAATTTAAATGCAAATAATAAGCATGCGTAATCAAATAATAAAATAATATTAAACGTTGTGCCTAATTATCATCTATTAATTGTTCTTGTTAGAAATAATGTTATTTGATGAAATACGGTTAT
>JAPDSC010156203.1:24737-46768 GCA_026290005.1 Latrodectus geometricus
CATTGAATTCATAAATTTCACTTTTAATAAAATGAGTATTTGCTGCCTAAATAGTTTGAAAATTTATATTAAAGCAATGCAATAACGTGTTCATTTTGAAAAACATTTTTTGTAATAAAAATTTCTTTGTCTGTTTATTCATCTGCAAGAAATTTCTCTGAAATATATGCTCACTACTTTTTTTATAATGTCCAAAAATTTTATATATGCTTTTCAATTACACTGATTTTAAAAGTATCATATATTTTAATAATAATATAATATAAAATTATATGAGTACTTCGAATGTATATTAATCTTTTTATCTTTTATATTAAAGAAATAAATGTGAGATTCTCTCATTTTTTAAAGCAATGTGAAATATTTTATTTAAAATTTAACTCAACGAAAGCTCTGAGAAAATTTAAAAAAACCTACATTTATATTAAAGTCGGGATTGATATTAGAACATTAATCTAATTAACTTGAGAATTTGTAAACATGCAAATTTTTATATTATTCTAATTTTAAATTTAATTAACTTTCTATTAATCTATTTTCTAAAATATACCATATTTATTTATTATCAATGTTGTTAATATTAAGTTTATAGTCTATAACGAAGTCCCTTCAATTTTATCTCAAATAAAGTCATATCGATTGAGCCTATTCACATCGATTGAGTCTAATTCATCTTTCAATTGACTATTCATGAAATAATGAATAATAAAGTGACATCATAAATAGGCTTCAGCATTTGAATCTATACGACTCTATATTCAGATTTCTTAAAAATACACCCTAAACCTCTATAATGAATTCTTAAGTGATCCTACTTTGATGTAGTTAAATAAAATTAAAAGTATAAACATTAAATTTTATACATAAATATTCTAATTTTTTAGAAATTAAAAATTTACTGAGATGTTATGACATGTATTCTGTAGAATATAAATGTGGAAATTTTAAATTTTCAATTTATTGAAAAAAAATAAGATGTTGAATAATTGGAAGAAAAATTACCTGACTATTATGAAACTTAACTTTTTATAGTAAGATAGGTAAAATATGAAAATAATAATAATTATTTTTATTAAATATTTCGATTTTACAACTGAATTTTTTTCATTTCCTTGCTAATTTGAAAATAAATATGTCAATTTACAATATCATTAAAATTTATCTACTTTTATGGAAAAAAGTAGTTTTCGTACAAATTTAATCAAAAAGACGTGATATGCCTTTACAAAAATTACTATCTTGCTTATCTATAAATATATCTACTATTCAAGCTAAATGAGCTGCAAGGTAGAAGGTGTGAAATGTAAGAAATAGGTAAGTAAAATTTGTGAAAAAATTGCCGAGATTGGCAATATGTGAAAGTC
Source organism: Latrodectus geometricus (assembly GCA_026290005.1). Taxonomy (NCBI): domain Eukaryota; kingdom Metazoa; phylum Arthropoda; class Arachnida; order Araneae; family Theridiidae; genus Latrodectus; species Latrodectus geometricus. Next base: position 26,102 of record JAPDSC010156203.1, read on the forward strand.
TTCCACTGCTATAAACCAAAGATATATTCAATGTCATTTTATTCTATTCCGAGGGGCGTGGAAGTGGTTATAGAAAATGGCGGGCAACACGTCCTCTTTGATCCTATCCAGAAAATCTAACTAGTGTATTATCAAAACAACAATTGTGTATCTATTTTAAAGGACTAAAAATATTTTAAAATTTCTTTTAAAATATTTTTGAAAAATATTAAAAAAGTGAAATTATATACTCATGAGTAAAACAGTTCAATGTTAAAAAATTTAATTTAATTCCGTTCCTGATTTTGATATCATGACATTTTTAATCAAACATAACAAAATTATTAACATTTACAATAAATTATAGGAATCTGTTTTTAATATTTCATTTTAAGTAGAAAAGTTTTTATATCTCATATTTTATAGTTTTATTCAGAAAATTTGCTTTGAATTCACTTTCTGAAACTTTCCTTTAATTGAATTTGTTATTACAAAAATATCAATCCATTATAATCAGAACAATATCAAAACATTTATTGTATATAACTCTTATCTTCACAACTAAATGATATTCATACAAATAAAAATTTTCTACACTAAAATTATATACTACAGATATCGCAAATATCACAAAATACGTTCTTTAGAAAGTTACTTATTTTTAAAAATTTATTCAAAATGAAATGTACTTTAACTAAATTCATTTTATATTTCATGTAGTGTTTAAATTCAGTCTAAAATATTACAAAATTGATTTTAAGCATTTTCTTTTCATAAAAAATTAATGTAATGTATCTAAAACTGAATTCAGTTAAGCTATGGAAAGAATATTATACGACAGCTTCTTCATTAATTGTAAAAATTAATAGGTGGTTATTCAAAAATGTAATTAATGGGGAAGGTTTTTAAACTTATATTTTGTCTTTAAAATATTTATGAGCAAATACATAAATATTTGAATTATCAATGTGGAAAACTTTTTCTTATTCATATCTTTTCCACATATTTAAATAAATATTTAATTCAATTAAAATCTTTTATGTTACAACTTATCATAATAATATTAAAATGAATCTAAGTAGATAATTAGTTTTAAGTTTAGTGCAAGCTATAAAAAGTTGGTTAAAAATTTAATGCAAACTACAAAAATGAGTTGTCTTGCAGATTTATTTTATCTAATACAGAATATAGAGATTATTGAAATTTACTTCTCTATTGTAAAAGCAACAAATAGGTAAAAACTTTACTTTTATATTTTTCCTGTATAAGTAAATTTATTGTAATTATCCTCTTTATAATAAATATTCATTTTTTAATGTAAAATCAAAATTTATATGACACATGAGAATTTTATACATTTATTTCAATGGAAAAAAAACAGAAAAAAATATTTAAACGAAATAGAGGTTTTTTGTAGAATAATAGAAATATTTTTCATGCAATTTTTTTTGAGATAATGATAATACCATGAGAATGTCATGATAATTAAACTTAAATTGATTTAATACGTGAGTAAAAAAAGAAAACAAAAAATGTTTACATTTATACTGCCGACAGAGCAGTATTTCATAAATATTTATTCAGCATTAGTTAACTGCTCTTCGCTGTGTAATAAAAGTATCTACAGGATTTTTTCTAAAGAAAAAGACTATTTTAATGAATCTTATCTCAAAAACAGGAATTGAGGATTTATAATAACCATAATCACATAAACTGAGTAAAAACAAGAAAAGAGAATGCTGTCATGAACTTATGAATTACTTTTTTACTATACCTTATATATATATATATATATATATATATATATATATATACATAATTTTTTATGTTTTACGCATTGTTTACAATCAATCTTGTAATTTTGAGGATTACAAAATAATGAATATATTTTATTTATCGAATCTATATTGAATTACTACATATGTACAGAAGTCGGCTGCGTAATAAATATCTTAATACATTTCTACATTAATTCTGTATTATAACAAAGCATGTGAGAACTTGTATAGAATTATTGCTTCTTATTTTAGTAATTCTTATTCTCTTGCATTGTGTTTAATATAATGTAAATTTTAGAATTTTCTACAAATATTTCTAAATAATTATCAATTAGATGGAATAAATAAATACTTTAAGAAAGAATCATACTAAATACTATATTGGAATTTAAGCCAAATTTCTCAATAATTTGCTGCAGAAAAAAATAATCTCTGTAAGTCACAAAAGAATTTATTTAAAGAGAATAATGATCTATTTAAAAGCATATTATAATCTCATTTTTATATTTTACCATATATTGAATCTGTTACTTACTAAAAACGAAAGAAATAGAATGAAATAATTTCATTAAATAAAATATAATGTATAAAGAAAATTGTATTTTATTTAATTGATGATTTCTTTCCAGTGAAAAATCATAACGATATGTTTACCATCCACGACTGTTCAAGCCTGACCAATAATTATTTAAGCTTTTCAATATGAACCATTCGGTTTGTTAGGAATTTTTTTTAATTTCAATATGTCCTCTAGATAGATAAATGACCCATTTACCGAAGTAGATAATTTTATTTCTTATATCAAGTGTAAAAATATGTAAAATTTGAAAAAAATAAGAAAATTTTAATGCTTATTGAGTTGTCAATTGTTGTATTTCATTCATTCATGTTCTATTCTAACTGGCGCAGCTTGATGAATAGGATATCCTTGATGAATAATCATATCCTTTGCAGGACAATATTAAGATAATCATTATTAATTGACACTAATATTAAAATAATGTCTTACACTAGTCTGTTATTAGGCATGAAATCATCTATAAAATTAAATTTGGTTTTATTTTACAGATTGGCACCATTTATTGAGAAGTATAAATGGTACTAAAGAAATCGCTATAAAAGTTGAGAAAAATGAAAAGAATAAAATATACAAGAACAATACTTTTAAACATATTTTTTTGTATTCTAAAATTTGGAAATTATTTTAAATAAAACTATGAATTAGTTGAAAATTATTAAATAAAAGATAAATTGAAACTATTTTCTAGGTAAAAAAGATATTTCAAGGGCATTAAGCAGGATAGGAAATCACTAAACGAAAAATAATCTATGTTCAAGAAATTCATTTTATTTACCACGATTTCTTACAGCTAAGAAGTAATTAAAATTAAGTTTTAAAAGTAAATCATTTATATAAGATATCACACATTTGAGATCATTCCTGTGTATTTAATATGTACACAAAGATATATAAACAAATTCAAAGGCAAAGTAAATAATTTAAGCTTATTTAGATTCGAGTATATCTTAATTTTTAACCATAAAAAAGTATTGAGGTAAATGCTTAAGCCACACACTTTCCTTTCAGAAATTCAACATATATGCAGACAAATAATAGCGGCACAAATATTCAGCATGAACATAACTTCTCAAATTCACAGTGGGCGGTTGTGTCAATGAAACGATTTTGAGTCATTTAAAATCACTGAATAATTAATAGACTACTGTGAAATACCAAAATCAAACTTACATTTGGTAGTTTTCTTTTAGAAATACACTTTAAAGGAAGAAATTCAAAATTACGTACATATACATGCATACTATTAAAAACGAATGGTTGCTTCTTCCCTTTTAAATGATTGAAGTGTATATTTAAATTTCCACGGAATAAAACAAGTTTAATAAAACACAATACTTCCGTAATAGAAGCCGAAATATTTTCCTTTACTGAAAAAAAAACTGAATATTTAAGCCGAGATTCCCAAATTATTTGAACAAATGAACAAAAACATGTAAATTACTTAATTAAAAACATCAACAAAACCAGTAAAATGTATATATATATATATACATACATTTCTGTGCTATACTTAAATTCTATAGTAGTTTTGCTCATTAATAAAATGAGTTGGTTCAATAATGACATTTTAATGAAACTTTTTAATTATTGGTACATCTTTTTTAACATTTTAATTAGTTAATGCTATAAAAATTTCCTCTAAGAAGAGATTTTTTGATCGAATAACTACGAGAACGTAAATTTTCATCATAAAATAGGCATTCGATTAATCAAAATTAACTACATCTAAATTATTTGAATACATTAAAGTATTCAAAAAAAACTAATAATGTTTGTGAAAATACATTAATTTCATTCTTTTTAAAAATTGAAGACATCACATTCTGTGTAAAAAGTTAATGTAATTATGTAATTGCAATTACTTTTCTAAGACGTCTTTAATTAATCCAATCATTTTCGTATTGAGGATTTAAAGAGGTCATTTCTGCAAAATAAGATTCTACATTCTTAAAATTTTCTCTGAATTTAAAAATATGCTTTTAGATTTTTAATACTTTCCTTTTTCTCAAGTTCAAAAATATATAAATTATTATTTTTTAAATACATTACCAATAAAACATTCTTAAAAATTTTTTGAGTTTGGAACATGGATATATAAAAATTACAAGTTCTTCATTCATCAATAATATAATTTAAATTATAATTACGAATAATATTTTATTTACGATAAATAAATTTGTGTGTGAAATAAAATAATTAAATGTTAGCAAATATAAAAATACTTTTTTAATACACATGTTTTAAAAAAGCATGCATGAGCAGCAATACCAAAATTTCCTTAACTTACTCTAAATTGTTAACATTTTACAATATCTTCTATGTTAAATATTTTGTTAAAATATTTTTTGAAACATTTATTAAATCAAATAAGTTCTATAAATTAAGTGTACATTTGAGATACAACTTCTTCATTATTTTTAATATAATTTATTTTGGTGGAAAAATACTAATTAATTATGAAGTAATAACAGGAAAATTACATTTACATTATGTTTGTTCCAAAAATATCTTTTAAAGGTATGTAAATGAAATTGAGTTATTATGATGTAATTTTATTAATTTAAATATGCTTAATTATATATAAATGTAACATTATATTTAATCTCCAGACACTTAAAATTAAAACCATAATACATCCAATTAAATTATCGCACTAAATAATTCCAGGAACTATATCTTAGAATTTAAATTTATTTTTTATTTTCATTTAATCTTTATCTAATAAAAGTTGTAAATGCCTAATTAGTTCAAATACCTTATTAGTCAACGTTTTTAATCAAGCAATTACTGGTTCGGATACACTTTTAAATGGAATTAGACGTTATTTAAACTGAAAACATGCTTTAATACTACCAATTTATTGAAATGAATAATAAACAATTTTTGCATTGCATATGAAAATGAATTACGATTTTAATGATTTAAATTAATGTGTATCGTTAATCAATACCAAAATTAATACATTTTTTATACTAATAATTTTTCTTATATCTCTTATAAATATAAGTACACGGAATAAAAATTACTCAAAAATAATATTTTTAGTTGAAAGATAGCCAAAAGAAAAGTTAAACTAAAGAAAATATTCGATTCAATTACCTCAAATAGCATTCTATTTCATAATGTATAAAATAAAATCTATCTACTGTTTATAAAATGTATCTACTTTTATATTTTAATGTTGCTGTACGAATAAGGTTATGCGATCAAGTTACTTTTTAATGTACTTTATTAAAAATAACTTGTTCGCATAACCTTATTTTTTAGTAGAGAGAGGTTTTTTAACAAAATATATGTTAGACTAACATTTTCATGTTAATTTAAATTACTTAATTTAAACCTATGTATCGCAATACTGTATATATATATATATATATATATATATAATTATAAAATGCTTTCACTCTGCTATGAAACGAAAAACATTGCTTACATTTTAATTAATTATGAGTTGCCTTTTCATGCAAATTTAAATATATTGTAAAAGTTTTATAACGTTATCGGCTTTTTTTTTCAAAGACTCTTTTGATAATTCAAAAATAAACAAATACCTGATTTTTTTATTGTAATTCGCATTTTTGATACAAACTACAAACTTTAAATATGCTTACACAGGTAAAATGATAATAAATTCATGATAAATATGTTAGACAATAAAAAGGAAATATACATTTCATTTTTATTACTAATAATGAACAATTTATTATTTTACTAACAATAAATTTTTCTTTATAGATATATTATATGTCTGCATTTGAAATAAGGTTATAGTTTAAATTATGTTGAGGCAAAAGACACGAAAAAATCTAAATTCAAATTCTAAATTTGAAAATCTCTAAACTATGTGTTCATTGCCCCAATATTGTTTATAAACCATACAATTACTGACCTACCATCCAATTGCAACGCATGTTACTGACAACTGCTTGCATATCTCTTCATTGGATTTTCGTTATAAATTTGAATACAACCATCAGTGCAGAACCATAATTAATGTACGAAATAATGTATTTTTAGTAATATAAAGAGTTGTATTTACAAAGCTATGAGATAAGCATATATGCTGAAATACTGGGCGTTAAACTTCTGTACAGTCTTTTAAAATAATATTTAAATATAACTACAGCTATTTTAGAATTTTAAAATCAAAATTTGAGTGATATACCTTAAAGTTGAATTTGATAATGAACTATATTAATACAATGTGTGTGTGTCCCAATTTCTGCATTAACTATAGAAAACGTATTAAAACAGAATAATTATTTTAAATACATTTAAAGATATATATATGAAAATTCTTTCCTGACTTCTTGATAAATATTAATGCACATCTATATCGATAAATGTTTCTATTGAAAGAATTTCAATTGTAAATAACTTTTTCATACATTAATGTTTTTATAAAATAATGAAATAAAATATAATACTTATTCACTCTTGAACATATTTTTTTGTAATTTAACAAATACTTCTTCAATAATTTTACTTAAAATAAACTGCAAGATATAGTGTTTATATTCCCTACTTAAAACAATAACTTAAATTAAATAATATTGTTTTATTTAAATATATACTCTTAAAATGAAGAATCATTATTATATGCTTTAGATAAGAATTTTTTTTTATTTTTAGTATACTTTTTGGCAAAGGATATGCTGCAGTAAAATTCCTTTTTAGAATAAAATAAAACTTCTATAAAATAATATTAATCATATATGTTCTGAAATATTTAGAGAATGTTTGATTTAAATGTAATAAATATTAGATAAAAGAAATTAAAATTTCTTTTAGTATTACCAAGTGTTTTTGAGAAATTTTAAATGATCATTTTTGCAAAAACTACAGTAATTTTAGTAGTTTTGTAGACTGACTGTATTATTTAAATAAAAACGAGATTCATAGTTGCATATCTATAGCATATTATTTGACCGTGCTTCTCCTTATTCCATTAAAAAAAGAAAAAAAACGATAAAATTGAAAACAGTTATCCCCATGACTGGTACAGGTTCAATATTAATTTTTTAGGAAAAAAATTCATCTATCATACATTTTTCTTAAATTTACTATTGTAATATTATTTTTAAAACTGCTAAACTCTTACCTCATGAAACTTTAACTTCTATCGTTTCAATAAGTTACTTTTGATGTGGGTTTGCATATTCATGTCGATTAAATGTACAACGTTATAATTCTTTCTTATCGTAAAATTATTTTTCAAACATCATTAAATGTTATTAAAATTTTCGCATTTAAACTTCAGTTGTAGAGAAAGTTTAAAGTAAAGTTGAAACAATTTCACTTTTTGATAACTAATCAGCAGGGAAGATTATCTTAAATGAAGCATAAAGAAACTGATATATAACAGTGATATAAAATATTTTTTTATACTCATTTGTCTACTATAATAAAAATAATATAATTAAGCATTTATAAAATAATTTAAATTTCTATATTTTTGCCTCATGATTAATAGTAAAATTGATATTTATCAACATGATAAGTTTCCATCCATCAGATTTTATTCATTTGTGATCATCCGAAGTATTTAAATGAAACTTAATTAAAAATTGTTATTTTTACTTCTAGAACCTTTTATGATTAATTCATTGTGTAAATTTCAATTTTGTGTAAAATCGAAATAATTGAATAGAAAGCATATAACTTATATAAGTTAGTTACTCATTTTTTAATGTGTTTAACTTTCAGTTATCATTTTTTATTTAAATTCATTTTACCTGTGCAACAAAATTCTGTCAAAAATGTTTACATTTTTAATTGTCATATTTCTATTTTATGGAATATTTAATGTCAACATTATGATAATATCATTCAGGTACGAAAAGAATGCTTAATAATCACAGAAAAAATAAACTTTTTCCTGTTTGCTTTTTGTGTTAAGCATATTACTTGAGAGATTATAATTTTATTTAAATAATTATTCCTCAGAAAATATTAAATGTGTTTTTTCACTCTAATCATAATTTATTTGAATTTTTATCCATTTCTAAAGTATAATGTACATATTCAGTCTCATATTATTTAGTAATCTAATAGTTGTTCATTTAAATAGTTTTGGTATTTTTATTATATTATATAAATATTTTTATTACATGATAAATAAAAAATAAAATCCAAATAAGAATTTTGAATAAAGTAAGAAATCTATTCTTTTTAAAATCAGAATTTTATAACAAATAAAATATTTTAATACTATTTAAGATAAACATTTAAAATTGTTAAGATGTATTTTCATTATACCGTTAAAAGACTTTTCCATTTTAAAATTAAATATTATTTCCTTTTCATTTCCTTATTTCTTTGAATACTACTCATTTTACAGTGTTTGATTTTTTTAATAATAAATCTTTCATTATAGATATATTATTTGTAACTAATTTTTAAAAGCTGAAACCTTTGAATTAAAATTTTCAAAAAAGTGAGGTATATTAATTCATACATTTGTAAACATTTATTCTTAAGACTTTATTCTCACATTTGTGTTTTACGTCTACATTATTTTAGAATACCTCCATATTTCACTAAGTGTCTTCCTTCATCTTTTAAGTATTCATAAATCGATGAATATAAATAAGCAGACTGCTATCTGCATTTTCTATTAGCAATAAAATTCTTATAATAATTTTTTTTTAATTTTGCAGAAGACAATAGTATTTGATTTCTAGCAAAAAATACATACAAAATAAGATACACAAACCATATTCTTGTTTTTTCTTTCCATTGTTAAAAGGTTTTATTTGTTGATTAAGTATCAACATCCAAATAATAGCTAAGGAACCATACTCTAGTCTTTTAAAAGACTGTATAGTGCAATAATCAGAAATCGCAAAATTTATTAATATAACTTATGTAGTTCAAATTACCATTATTTTACCCCTTTTCTTCTATAGCATCTTTATTTACATTTTCACACTTACATTACATACATTTATCAAATATGACACTGCTACTTTTACATTAATGTAATATTTTTCTAGATTGCCACTCGAAAAAGCTTCTTCTCTGTAATCCATGAAAACATCGATAAAATGGAAGAAGTACCAGAGTTAGAGGAACTTCTGCAGACACATAGTGCAATCAAAGCAGATTATTTTCGCAGAAAAACGTAAGTATATTTCCGAATGAGTTGGAGATAACTACAGAGGTTTCCAGAAATAATATCCTATTCTTATAATTAACTTGATTATAAAATTTCATTTTTACTCTGATATGCAAATTATGTTTCATTTTAGCAACTATCAAAAATATTTCTAAAAGAAGATGTAGTAATGATTTATTAATGGGCTTTAATATCAAAATGTTAAGCACATTAGAATGTGATATAAAAACATTATAATGTGATCCAAAATATATAATATTTTAATGATCACAACATTTAAAGTTTTATTTTTTAATAAAGAAGAAACTAAAATTCATTATACATAATATTTTTATGTATTTATTAACCCCAAGTTAAATAATATGTTCTACGTTTTACCTAAAAATACATAAATTTTAGTTCTAATTATAATATAAGCTAACCTTGTAATTATAAATAATAATTAATTAATAATTCTCTAAATATAGTTTCTTAATAAGTTGTTTCAAAATTTTTTCATCACTTAATTTAAAATTTATCGTTAATTGTTTGGAAATATATTTGTCCAATAAAATCAATTTTTATAACCTTATTTCAAAATGTTGCAAGAAATGTTTATTGGAACAAGACGATTTAAGTCATTTTCATAAGTATTATATCTTCATAATTGTGTCACGTAAATAAGTAATGTTCTATTTAAAAAACGTTTTCACTTCAAACTCCATTATAGTTTTCAATTTCAAGCAACTAAATTAATGAATTAGAGGGAGTGATGCAAAAGACATTCTCATTCGGTTTTATGAGTCCATGACATTAAAATAAATTAAATAATCATGACATTCCAAATTAAATCACGTGAAATAGTATAACGTTTCTTTAAAATTCATTTCTTATCAAATTGCTAATGTATAATGCTGTTAAGTTTGTTTTCGAAAATTATCTTTTTATGTCGCTCAATACCTTAAAAACAAGACACAATACTGAAACAAAAATATAGCTGTTTTTGCTCCTTACTTTCATGGCAAAAATTATTGGTAATAAAAAGCTTTGTTATGTCTTAATTCTCTGTCAGACCAAATAAACTGTCTTTGAGTAAATATGTTAGTTAATTCAAGGGCAGAATACTGTATAAAAATTAAATCATGGAAACTTTTAAGATCAGGTATGTCATGAAATAATATTTGTAGACTGGAAATTAAAAAATGATTGTTAGTTAGTATAAACTAAGATGGTGAAACAAATGAATTATTTATGCCAAGCTTCTTTTGAGCAGATAGGTTAAGCACAACCATCCAATTTTTTATTTTATGTAACTTTTGAAGGACGTAATATTTATAAAACATAAGAGACTTGTTTTCTTTAATGTGAGTAAATTGATAATTAAACATTTCTTTAACATTCATTACGTTATTCAATTCCATATTTTATTGTTGAAAATGTCAATAAAATCGCTGCTGCCAAACATATTTGAAGTAAATTCATTAACTATATAAACCAATCTTCGGAATCAATTACACAGTGATTTGTGACTTGTGTAAATGTGATTTGTGTAAACTACTATATAAAACATTTTTTATAACCAAACAGGAAAATAAAACACAATAAAGCTTTCTATCATCCACATTACATTGCTTTATGGAAAGGATATTCACAGACAGTAGACCATTTTTAAGTATCACAATTAAATGAACGAGGTATTCTTCCAAGAACCCACAAAAGCAGATATAGATGCAAAAAGTCAATTTAAAACTATCAGTTTTTGTTACTAATGATTGACTATACATAAACTAAAAAGCGTACCTTACCACTAATATGATGAATTAAAGTAATAATAAAAAGGTAAGAATATATAAGGAACACTAGAGGAAAATACGCAACTGAACTATTTAAATACTAGCATATATTAATTATAAAATTGTAATTAAAATTATGAATATAAATCAAATATAAAGTGCAAACAAAGGAGAAATATGTTGTATAAAGCAGATTATATTCTTTGAAATTAAAATTATATAAAGTAAAATTTTCCTTATTTTGAAATTATTCATATTTTGCTTCTAACTTCCTGGAAGCTTATTAAAATTTGAAACATGAGCTAAAAATTGCTATTCCTTGAAAAACATTATAAAAATATTAAACTTGATATGCAGCATATTAATATGTAAAAATTTTGTTTTTATGCTTTTTTTCTGTAAACTGTAGTACAATTTATTTTCGCACAAAAATTTCCAAACGCGCTCCAAATTTTTATTATTTATAATATAGAAAGATTTTATACATTTTTGATTATTTCCCGAAAAATATAAGTCATAATGAAATATCATCCTCATCTGCTAAAATTACAATCATGAAAGATTTATTGGAGTTCTATTTTAATTTTGGAAAATGTGATATTCATATCAACATTAAAATAAAATTTTATAATTTATTCAAGGTTTCAAGAATAACAATTTTTTCTTATTATATTATTCGTAACGTGATATTAAATTATACTATCGAACTAAATTTTCATGCTAAATAAAATGTTATAAGTCAAAATAAATGTTAGTTTGATATATATTTTTAATTTAATAAAATCCTGCAATATTTTTAGATGTAATATATTGTGGATCTACAATTATAAAAAATTATAACACCAACAAAATGTGTATATTTTTTGCCTTTTACAAAACGTTAAAATTCAGTAAAATTGAATGACAGTTTTAAGAAAAAAGGATTATAAAAGGAAAAAATTAATTATATTAATATTGGTACATTCCATTTTTTTTAATATTATTTAAAACAAGAGTCAAAATTTTGTCACAATTTTATCAATATTTTGAACAACGTGGAATTTCTTTTTATAAATCCTAAAATCCATAGCTCCATTTTTCAATTTTCTCTTAGCTTTAGACTTTTCTTTAATCTCTCAGTAATCCCTCCATCAGTTTTCGATTTAAGCATCAAATAATTCTTTTCCCTTTTCTCCTAATTCTTATTTTTTGCTTTTTAATAATATAGATTTTACAAATTCTTAAAAACATAGATTTACATTGCAGATTTTTTTTATAAATATTTTCCTTATAAATATGAATATCAACTTTTGAATTTATCAAGATAAATTATTAATAGTTTTTTGTTTTTGATTCTTAAAATAATATATATTTAATAGATGTTTTCACTAAAATGTTATGTAAACAAAGAAAATTAAATTTAACCTCAAGGAAAAAATTTCTTCAGAGAATATTTTATAATTTTAGTCTGAGAATCCAGTATTATTTTAAATTATAAGTGAGGAATGTATTTTTTCCCTGAGTAAAAATAAACAAGTTATTTTTGACAATTCAAATTTTGTGAAATATTATTATGGTTTTTAAAAACAAATAAGAACATCCCAATTTTTATCAAATGGAAATTTTCTACATTTAAATTATACTTAAAGATTAATGTACTTAAGTATGATTTTAAATATTTAAAAAAAATATTTTCAAATATTTATTTATAATATAGAAAATATTCATGATTTTCTACGCTTGCAAGTTGTTTTAATAATTTTTCAAATGATTTAAAAGAAATTGGGTGTCAACTCGGGTTTTCTCGACGAGATCCATCCATTTAATTTTGCTTGCTGTTAAAACTGAATCTTTTTGCATTATTTACAATATCATCAGTAAAATGTATAAAAAAGTCGTTAACTAAAACTATATTTAGTTAAACTTATAAGTACGGATATAGTGCATAAAAAACTAAAAGATGAGTCCAATAAAAATTAATTAATTGTATATTGATTTTATAATTATTTCATATTCATTTATTTCACGTCAGCGTACGATCATTTTCGTAAGTGTACGATAACGTAAAGCTGTAGCATTTTTTTTTCAAATTTTAACATTTCATAACAATATATTTTCTGCAATAAAAGTTATATATGTTTCATTAAACATAAAAAATGTTTTCAAATACAGTTTACACTACATTGATATATTTAAAGCAAAAAAACAGGTGCATACTTCAAGGAATTAAATCACTGTTTCCTTCTTTAAGACTAGAAGCTCTCTATTGTAATGAGAGTAAAAAAAAAATTTAACATTATGCAGAATTGCTTTAGATATTATTATTAAAGCCTTGAGTATCATTTATATCAATGATATTTCACATACAGATTTCAATACTTATAACATATCAAAATACACTATGATATTTTAGTCATAATTACTTTCGTACTCTATGCACATAATGCATAAAATTTTATAATCAGAGGGACCAAAATACATCCCCATAAATACACTTCCTTATTTTGGGTAAAATAAACATTAAATTCCTTTAGTGAAGTATTTTTTCATCAATTTAACAACTAATTGCACTTTATTACTTTCGAAAATAATTCATGTCAATTGAAGATGTTTGTTCTGTTAAATTCACGATTCTTATTCTAATAGAATATGGAATTTCGGAAAAATTACATTTCAATGCTTCTTACAAATATCGGGACATCAGCGAGTATGCCTTGATTTCAAAATTCAACAACAAAGATGAATAGAATAAAATAATAGGTAAACTGTGCGTTTATTAGCAAAACTGTTGCGTTTTTAGCATAAAGTTACTGTTTGGGCTACGGTTATGAGCCAGAAACATTATCGGCCTCTTCTTCGTGCGAAAAACTATTACTACTGAACGCAACGTAATAATTTTGGAACAATTTATGAGCAAACAACAAGCGTTAGAGGACCGACCAAGAATGGATTGGTAAGATGGGGCTCGACCACATCGAACTGATAAAGTTTTTCGCTTTCTACATGAATACTTTGAGGAAAGAATAATTGCATTAGTATATCTAAAATTCACTGACAGAAGAATAGATTGGCCTCCATATTCTCCCGATCTGTCTCCTTGTGACTTCTTTCTGTGGGATGCATTGAAGGATGTTGTCTATCGAAACAATCCCGCTACTCTGGATGAATCTGAATGGTATAACATGTAATTGCATTCTGTTGGGAGTTTGCAAGACGTGATGTTAAATTCCATTGTTCATTTACGCTCTTCCATTGTTTCGAACGGTGAACATTTTGAAAATATTGTATTCTGATTGCATAGACCGCTTGACTTTATTAGTTTTTATTTTTTTAGATCTTTTTAAGAGGTTTTTAGCGCAGAGTGCCAACTGTTAACAGTTTTTGTAACTAAATGTCCGAAACTTCTGTACACTATTTTACAGTTTTGCTAATAAACAAACATATCGTTTACTGCATAATTATATTCTTTATTGTTGAGATATTTAATTTTGAAATCAGGGCTTATTCGCTGAACACACGATATAATCTCGTTATATTTGGTTAAAAACATTAATTTCATTATTTGTTTGAAAATATCTTTTTATAAAAACTCTTTATAATAACATATACTTATTTATTAAATATGATAAAATATTACGGTTTTAAGTATTTGTAGCTCCAAATTGTTAATTAATTGAATTAAACTCAGTTTACAAAAAAAATATCATTATATGAAGTAGTAATATATTTATTAAGACACTATGTATCTCAAAACATATGACTAAAATGTAAAATTAAAATTTAAATAAAAATGTGGATAAAAAGGAACACAAGTAAAGCAAACATTTTCTTCAATTTATTCAGAACCCTTCAAAATTTCTTAATAATTATGTTCTACTTTTTATGAAACTTCCTTTCAACAAAGGGAATTTATTTGATAATTTAATTTAAATTTTTTTTCAATTTTTATTATATTTTCGTTCAAAAATTTTTTAATTTTCCACTTCCTTCACGTTCTTATGGGAAGTAATTAATTTTAATATTCGTAATACAACTTGAATAATAACATTGAAATAAATAGTAACAGGAAGAAATCTCACAGTATATTTTTTCATTATTTTTATAATTTAAGTATTTTCATGATTATCTAACAGTTTAGAGCAATAAGTTAGGATTAAGTTAACAATTACAGCAACATGTTACATCTCTAATCTATATTGTGTTTCATGCATAATTAATCTGCTATATAGTTTTCATTAAATTTTTTATACCTAGTTATGCTAAACTAATCATTAAAATGTAATTTATATCATTATATATATATATATATATACATATATATATTTAGAGTAAATAATAAATACATTACCATTTTCGCATGATTATATATAGGAAAATATATAAATATTTGCATAGATAATATTTGTATTTCTTTCTATAAATTCAAGTTTCATTAAAAGACTAAATGTTTGTATAATATAAAAAATTACACAAGTAAACAACAGTTTTAGCATACGATTACTTTTATTACATTTTTATTTGAACTATAATGAAATTATAGGTTTTCTAATATAATGTTTTTAATTTATATTTTACTTACTTTTCTGAAGCAAAATAAATGTTTCATTTTTCTTATATCATAATAACAAATATTATAACTTAAAAAATATTATATAAACTTTAAAATCAAATTTTAAATTATTCGTGAATAAAATATCTATTTCATATAGCTGAAGAAAACAAATTCTGCATGTTTGAATACAAAATCAAACTGCAATAAAGTAGACTAAATTCTTCTTGAGCTGTCAGTTCTAATGACATTTGTTTTCCAGATATGAGATGTCAAAAATAAATGTTACTCTCTCCCTAAACTTTCCTTAGGCATTCCACGAAAGGAGTATCTTTCGTGGATGATATTGTGTTGTTATATCTATTCACAGTAATACTCGGTATCTTGCAAAGATATTTCAATACTTTTGATTCCAGTAGCTATATGGAAATAAGCCTAAAATGTATATTTATATCACATTCTGAAAAATGTAACAAATATTTTAGAATGGAGTTAACAACTCTTTCATTTTAATCAGAAAACACAAAATGATCGTAAATTCAATGCCTGTATATGTTTAAACTTATTTCATATTTCAGAGAGAATGTTGGAAAATGAATTCTACATTTCTCCTTCTCCATAAACTTGCATTTTAGTCAAAGTGCATGACAGAGAAATATCAATAAATGACTAATAAACAGATGTATGTAATAAGAAATTAAACTATTTTTGGGAGATTCCCAATGGTAAAAATAAATGCTAAAAAATGCAGCAAAATTTTATGCAAGGAATTATAAATATAAAATTTTTCTGGTATTAAAATTAACTTTGACAGTATAAAGTAATACTTGTGCTTAGATATCTTTAGTTAAAAACGCCGAAATGCAATCAGGTACCACTTTTTTACTTGATTTGAATTATACGGTGAAATAAAGCTGAAATTAATTATAATTTAACGATTAATTTTAAATTATTTGGATTAAATATTAACTTTAAAATTAGATTGAGCAACTTTAAAGCAATTATTTAACTGATGATTTAAAAAAAACAAATAAAAAGCTAATAGTAGTATACATTTAAAGGTAAAAAACAACATTGATAACACAGAATTTAATGAATATCTAACAACGTCTTTGAGTGTTGTGAATTACTGCCAATCTGAATTTTTATTTGTAAACAGTGTTTCATTTGAACTACATTACCATTATTTTCTTTAACTCTAATTATTTGTTTTCAAATTTCTCTAAAATATTTTAATTCCTAATATTTCATACTACCTCAAATTCAGGTTATCCAATAGCATGACGTTTCAGATGTTTTCAATTAAATTTATTTGTCATTATTAACGTAAAATAGAATAATCAGTATTGCATAACAGTTTCAGCATAACTTTCTCAATATCTGTACGAAACACTTTTGTGCTGTAGTTGTGTGTTAATAAATCAGCTTTATCTTTATAGTTGAATAATTTTTTTAAGTTTTAATTTAAAAAATAATTACCGTGTTTTCATGTATGTAATTCGCTGCGTCGTAATATCCACAAGAAATTTTTCTGCAGTAAAAGACAAAAAAGTATCACAAAATCCACAGTGGCGTATAATACGCGGCAATATTTTTGGCGAATAGTCGAAAATATATACTGTTAATAATGTGGGTGTCATATAAAATAAAAAATGCACAGTATCCTTAAAAATATAATAAATTGTGCTGAAAAAAATTTTTTATTATGAAAAAGATATGTTTGGATCCACTTCATCATAAAAGACGATAAAATGAGATAAAAGCACGAGATCGATCAAGAGAGATAATTCCGAGAAAATGTTAGTAAGACATCGATTTTTAGTTTTTAATAACTTTAAAACGAGATTAGACATATTTTAAAAATAACATAGATTTGATAATAATTAAATAAAGAAAGATATTATTTTTGAACTGCGCATTTGATAAATTTTTCTTTTGTACTACGTATACTTTGTGTTTCACAATCATTAGCACGTTCGTCACCATTTTTTATTTGCCTTCCCTATAGATTTTAATTTAAAACCTGTTTCGTAACAAAAATGTTTTCGTTTTCATCTGACGATATACAAATTTTAATATTTTCAAAACATAACAACTCACGTCAAAATAAAATGCAAAATGATGTTAGCAATAGCAGATGTAATACCGTTTAGGAACTGAATTCGTTTTCGAACGTATTTGAATAAAGCTGTGACTTAAGTGAGTCAGCCATGTTATGGCGCCATTTTTTATTTATGTTATAAAATACAAATGGCTTTCTTTCAAAACTTCTTTGTAAACTTTTGTGATGGCGAATTGTTTTATCAGATTCTCCGTGGCGCCGTATAATACACACAATAAATTTCGAACCTTTTTTAATACATAATCCATGGATTATATTCAAGAAAATACGGTATAGTGCAATAATTATAATAATATTTAATATTATTTTTTGCTTTTGTTTCTTATCCTATCTGGTTAGCCAAAAGACTAAACCTGATCTATGAAACCATGAACAAACAATAAGTCCAAAACAAGAAGCGGACTTCGAAACTTATCCTCTTTATCAAGTCTTAAGTAGAAAATAGATGTCGTGGTATAAAATGCGTGATATTGCATTTCTTGCATATGGGAAAGATCTTGTCCTATTCATAGCTAAAGATTACAGTTTCTGAACGTCAGGAGCAAGAATCAACCAAAGGCTGAGAACTGATTTCGCTCCAATTTCACCTACCGGTTTTAACTGGGCAATATGGAATGACCTTCATGCCAAGGGCGACCTTGTCAAGAGAAGACTCACGACTTCTCCTATTCATCCCCAGTGCCCTTCCCTTGTCATTTTGAGACAGCCAGCCAGACATTTGGGAGAATTTTATTTGTTATAAAATTATTCATCACTGGGAAAGAAAAATTTATGCATATCAAATAATTCTAATTTTTTATACTATAATTACTTATCGAATATGTCCAGAACTGGAAAAGTAAGGTAAATTTTATTCACAAAAATGCTGTTTAATTTATAAACTTGCTTTAATAAAGTTGTTACAAAAGATGGTAAGACATAGAAGAAAGTACGTTTACGAAAATTGTTTTCATAAAAATTCCTTAAATCTTAGAATTTCATTAAATCTTAGAGTTTAGAATTAGATCGTGTTAGATGAGGAAAAGTATAGTACACACAATAATGGTTAAAATGGTAATATTTTCAAGGGATTTTTAGGTTATTTGCTAACTAAAACATATTTTGCTTATCATTCGTTCATGTAATTATGATAGTAGTTATTGGTAACAACATAAATTAATGAACAAAAAAATAACTTTTATTTGTTTATGAGTCCCATGACATAACTTTTAGTTTTTTGTTCCATATTATTTTTATATTCTTTAAAATTCCATATGATGTTGTATATATAATATATATTCTTAATTTTATAAATAGTTATAAAATTTTGAATAAATATTTCCTTTATAACATTTAATTATTTAAATATTTAAAACAAATAACCATAAAGACCAACGCATGAACTACATAAGATAACTTATAAATAATATGAAAAATGGACCTAACACATATATATTACCGTTGATGCGAATTCTCAAAAATCTTTATTAATTTTCTACTGTTTATATATTATTCATTCATTTTAAATCCCTTGAAAGTTTGTTATGACGCTAATAAGTCTCGTATTTTGGTACAAAAGGCAAAAATAATGTTATATATACAGTAAGTCATCTAGTGGGTGTGTCATTATAACCGGAAAGGCGTTTGTTCCTCGTAATTTAGAGTTAGAGAATAAGCAGAAGATTCTCGGACTTGGCCAACTATTCCCAGGGGTATCTTTCATTTGGAGGACATTGCAACCACCTTATACCCCAGTCACCATTAGTGAACACAATGGATCTTCGATTACATTGGTCAGTTTTCTAATATCGAGTTGTAAGTTTCCAGTAATATCTTATTTTGTTTCAGTGAGACAGTTATTGTTTTTACTTACAATGGTATGAAATAAATATTCTCCAAATATTTAACGATCTGAAAAATTATTTATGGAAATTACTTATATTATGTTGTTCCATAAGTGAAAGATAACATGTTAAACATATATTACGATAGAAACATTGTGTGAAACATAATCGTTCCCCCCCCCCGACTATTTCTCAATACAAATTTTCTTTCTGACAGACAAAATTCCTTCGTTAACTGATAAAATAAAAGATATTTCATTGTTATTGATAGCACTCACTAACTCAAAAAAACAGTTTCTCACAAAATAATTGTTTAATTTCTGAGGAAAAATTCTGAGATGATACATTGCATTGTTTAAAGTTACCCTGTTAGCTGAATATTTACTGATTTGTGAGTAGAAATAATTTAATTAACATATAATGAAATTTAGTTGATTAGATTCCAAGAAATGCTCTTCTCAGAGAAAAAGTATCCGCAAAAGCATTTAGAAGCAAATCAGCGGAAACAATTTTGTTCTTTATGAGCCTGCGTTTACTCTGTAAATTTGTTAAAATATTCAGTCATCTGCTGAATATTTCAACAAATTTATAGAATTAACTTAATGTTTAACTTAGCATAAAATAGAATCCATATATAATATTTACTAAGCCGGTTCTTAATATGTTTTGTTTATGAATACATTTCATGAAATAAATATAATCATAAATAATATTTATTTTGGTGGAACACATATACGCCCCCACATGAGATATTTGTATGTCTAAATGAAAATTCATCTGGCAACAAAGTACATAAATATGATATATATATTGCACCCTACTTGAGGTGTATAAAAATTGTAGTGTGAGTATAGAAATTGCGGTTATTAACACAAAAACCTGTATAATTTCAGTATTTCAAAGACTTGTCTAATTTAAGGAAATTCAAATGATTCACATAGAGAATTAACGTTGTGTTTAACTTAACA
>JAPDSC010156203.1:50568-65394 GCA_026290005.1 Latrodectus geometricus
ATATATATATATATATATATATATATAAACACAACTTTATTTCTAAATTTATTTACAATCGTAAATCGAGTTCTTTGTGCGTTGATTTCTTATAAAGTAATTTTTTATCATATACTCAGAAAACTAATAAGATCTTTTAATATCAAAATATATGAAGTTAGGATTTGTTCAAAGTAAAATTTGTTTCAAGTTTTACTTTGAAACAAATACTAAGTTCATAATAAAAATACTTAGCATATAATTATATTATGCCTACATTATATACAATGTAAATGATAAAACTTATCAATAAAGCTTAAAAATATTTTCGCTTATATTGCGTTTAATTAAATGGAAGCTATTACCCATTTTGGTATTTTATTTTTCTTAGCTTCTTAGTAATTAAGTCTTAAACTGACAAGATCTTTGAAAATATTTTAAGCAAGTTAATTAAAAGAGCATTTTGCAGTTTAAAAATTTTTTATGATTAAAAAAAATTAAAAGGCTTATTTAGTGGCCTCATTCGATTTATTTTTTTCTAATATTGAGAATTTATTAAAATTCAAATATATATTTATTAAATTAATTTAACTAATAAATTACATTACAAAAAAGAAAATGATTTAATATCCGATAGTCCTAAAATATATTACATAATATTGGTTTGAGTATACAAATATACTGTTACGTAAATTGAATAATCAATGCAAATAATTAATGCATTGAGGTTATAATGTTTTATGACATTTATTTGCGACTTTCTTAAAATATTGAACTCTTTTTTTAAGTTTGTCTTTTATGCATATTTGGATTTTGAATACATGCAGTGTAGATAAACCATTGAATTAATACTAGATAAGTATTTTGGAATGTGAAGTATTGGAATCATTCCAAGATAAGTAGCTTGGAATGAAAAACCACAAAACTTAGTTTATTAATGAATTAAATAAGAAATTTTATTCATTGTTAATAAAAATTTAGTTATAATTAAATTAGAATTCAGCCACACTTTTAACACACAGAATAGCAGCAGCCTATAACACCAATTTAAGAAATCTTTTGTTGTAACGAAAAAAATAGCTTTTTGTTTTTAATTATTCAGATTGATAATTTTATTTAGAACTATATAGGTATTGCAATGATAAAGTTAACCATGAGAAATAAATAATAGTTATTTTGTATTCTCTTATTAAAAAATTTAAAACAATCTACGTCTAAATATGCATGCAATATTTTACAAAAATTAAAGTGAAAACCACTTGCAAAATTTCCATAACATGCATTCAAACAACAAAATTACCTCCTTTAATTTTTCAGTGCTGAATTTATTTTATCACTTTATTTTTAAATTTTCCTATTTCTGTCAACCACCGAAAGTACAAATAGGTCGCCTCACTGTAATTTGAATGAAATTCATGTGATTAATTCCATTTTCATCTGATTTTTAGGCAGACTCAACCCTCTAATATTTGGGCAGGATCAAGGTCACAAACAAGTGGTAGAAGCATACTTATAATGTCAAGAAAATTCCGAATTGGGTTCCAGCCAAATGTTTAACAATTGAAGAGAGATATAGAATTTGTATGACATCTAATGGTATGGTTACATGTGAGCTTTATACGTTTTCTCCCTAATGAAACATAAATTTAGTTCCTACTTGTTGGTAAGTCCTCGAATAAGACAAAGGTGTGGATGATATTCGGATGTCTTAAGAAAACCTATTTGGTAGTATCAATCGTTTTATGCATGAGCTTTTCCTCCAAAGTTATTAAGGGATACATTCTGCTTTACAACACATACTGATAATCATATACATACTTAATTTATTATAAAAAGGAGCAAAAAATAGTAATTAATTTTGAAATATTATTAACTATACATACATTATTATATTATCAAATATTGAAATAAAATAATTATTAATTTTCGTTACTGTATTCAATAAACTATCATAGAAAATTATATCTTAATTGCAAAATTAAATAGATTAATTACAAACACAAATGGAAACTTAAAAGAGGAGTTTTATTGATTGATAGAATTAAGGATCATTTTATATAGGACATACACTAATAATTTACTTTAACACAATTATTGTTAAGTATTACTATAGTCATTTAAATGATATTTTTCGTATTTTGTTTACCAGAAAAACTTTTCATAGACATTGAACAGAATTCGTGTAACAGGCTGGAGGACCGACACCCTTAGTAATTTCCCAAACAGCAATTCCCTTAAAAATGTATTTAGAAGAAGAAACTCAAATATATATCTTATTATTCAACAGAGTTAGAATAAATCCTGAAATTTCCTACTCTGAAAAGCATAGACATTCATTGGGCCACTGTCCAATTTTAATAATCATAATATGATGTCTTTAAAGAATATCCTAAAAGTTAAAAGTTCATTAAAAAATTCTCCAGAATAATGATTTCTTTTTGAATATTCATTGATTATGCATATTATTACTTGCTTGTAAAAAATACAATCGTTAACATTTTCAAACACCTATTCTGATAAATTTGCATATAAAAAACAAAAATTTCTCTGTTCAAGAGTAACTGGAATAGAACTTAGAAAGTGTTTTATTATCTTAGCATTATACACTCACTTTTTTCGATATGTGCTGTGAACTACATAATATTAAATAATGCATTTAAACCTTAATATACAATCAAGGCAATTTTATAATAACCTCGTATAGTGACACTACATCTTATTGTGTAATAATTGTTTTGAGATCAGCTAAGAATAAAGTTTTTGAAATATTGTTCATCTAATCATATTTCAAACCATGTTAATAAGTTGAAATTTTAATTCATAAGTTACTAATATTTATATGTAAACAATGTGTGTGTAAGTTGCAAAAGAAGAAGTAGAAATAAAATTGTTATTGAAATTAAGAGGAAAATATTACATTTTGATGAAGAAGTACGATCCGCGTTTACTGTGTAAATTTAATAGTTGAATATATCTATTATTCATCTCAACAGCTTGTAAACTCGACTTTCTAATACGATGAAAGCAATTAATATAATTCAGAATAAATTTTAATCCTTGTATACAAAAAATCATAGCTTCCATTTGAATAAACCCTCTGGGGAAAATAAGTCATTAAAATAATAAATAAAGCAAATATTCCTCCTATTTGTCCAACGTTGATTTTAAACCCGTTTCCCTATTTATAAATTCTTCAGTCAAACCAAATACAGTGAATATTGCTTGAAAATTAGAACTGACACCAGCAATAATTCTTTAAAATATGAATTTTTAATCACGATAGTTCTGTTATCACTCAAATATTGTGTAATGCATTTAAACTTTGTACACTAAATCCGTCATATTTCTCAATAAAAATTAAAATATTCAGCGGTGTCTTCTAATAAAAATTTATGAGATTGTTCTTTTCGATTCATATATTCATTTTACTCAAATCTAATTCGAGAAGAACACGATTGCCTCGTTAATGATTTTTCCCTAAAATAGAAAAAACGTTTAGACAATCCCTCATTAATAATAATTATGACAATTTTATTTGAAAGTATATACCCATCAGAAACTTCTCATGTTAACATTTAAATTCTATAACTAGCCAACGAAAAGTATCAGCGCAATAATTCAGTTATCAGAAATGATAAATGTAAAATTTGTCATTTTTATATTTTATTATTTTATCTTTTTATCATTATTATTTTATCATTTTTATATTTTATAATCGTTTAGTAAATATAAAGATTTGAAAACAGAAGTCAACATTTTTATTTCAGGAATTAAATTATGGTGCGAAAAATATATAAATTTGAAAATAAATACCAATAACTGATTTAAATAAAATAAAATACATTCCATGATTTCAGTAAAATTTAGTTATAAAAAGTTATGAACAAATAGTTTTCTAAGAAACTGTAATTTTTTTTTTTGTATTTGCATATAAATGAAATTTGTTTACTTTAAAAATCACATTTAAGCAAATAGTATGAAAAGAAAGTTTAGAAAGCCTAATAAAAATATTTAGATATCTTACCTTTATTTAAAATCTCAAAAAGAGTCGCATCCATATTTAGGAGCAATCAAAAATTGCCAATGAGATTTAGCATAAATTCTTAATTATGACATTTAAATTATTTACTAATTTAAACTTGGTTAACTGTTATAACTGGTATATGTTTTTGAAAACATTTGAATATAACAATGCATGTTTTCTGAATTACAAACGAGAACAAAATATTAAAAAAGCTAAGAAAATACGCTATCCTAAGAGTGTATGTGTCATCTTGACACCTTGGTGATTTCAGCAACTTTTTCAAATTCTGTGATGCATTTCATCGCTACCAATGTAAGGATGTTTTACTTGTCAAATCGATTAACTCCATTTTTGAATCTCATAAAATTTTAATTGAAAGAACTGTACATAATATATAACTGCGTATATTTAGAACAAATTTCACTTATAAGAATTAACACCATTAAAAGGATATGTAAATAATATAAAAAGCTTTAATCTTAAAAAAACCTTTAACACGTTTTAGCATTTTCCTCAATTTCTTGTTTTTTGGTGATAATTGATTTGGCAAATGAAGCATCCATTTAATAAATTTGATATCAGGGGTAATAAATTCTAAAATATGAATGAGAATATTTCTTAACATAAAATGTCATTCTTATCATAATGTAGAAACTCTCAATGGTGATTTCTTATATTGAAACAAGAAAAATACTGTGTGCAATTCAAGATTGTTTGAATCATGAATAATTCCCAATATTGTTGGTTTTGTATGCAAACAATCGGCAGAAATGGACACCCATCTAATGTGTGTTTCAATAACCTATTTAATTTTTATAAAAAAATTGCCCTGAAATGTGATATGCAGTTGCTTGATACGATTGTCATCAATATTTTTATTTAAGTTTTATGGTCAATTAGAATATAACTATTTAAAAATTAATACCGTACTTTAATAGGGATTATTATTTTCTTTTCAAAAATCAGCATTAAGTTCGAAATTCCTATACTAGTAATTGACTTCAAGTAATTATAGTTTATTAATAGTTTTGAGTATTAGTATATTTTTACGATTCAATAACATTTTATTTTTAATTTAATGTAAATTAGGTATTGTTTTCCTATTTTCTGAACTTCTATTTTTGAATTCTTTGCTTATAAAAGACATGGCAAAAGTAATTTGATAGATCATTCTGATAATAAAAATTTAAAACATTCATCAGACCTGAAATACTTTGTCTCTTTACTTCAAATTATAAAAAATAAAAATGAGATTCAAAGAATGAAAAATATTAGAATAACCCTCAATGTTTTAGTCAGGTACATATAGGAAATGGTAGAAAATTTTTTTATTCAAAAATAGTAATTATTCTATCACAGCAAACAATTTTTGATTGGATAATAACGTAGTTAAAATAAAATAACTTTGAGTCAGAAGGAAGAATAGAGATAAAGTAAATAGTTAAGATAGTTGTTATATAAATTGGAATTCAAGGAAGAATGTGCTAAATATCTACAGTTAGCATTTGGAAATGAATTTCCATTTCGTACTGTTATATTCAGACAGTTTACAGAATTTTAGAGACAGCAATTTACTCCAGAATGAAGAAAACACAGGAAGGCTGTAATCAGCTTTTATCCAGTTTTATGCCTCTGTGTCGCAAAAATGTTATTAGAAGATTATCTTTATTCCTAACAAGTGATACTGAAAGAACTTAACATTCGTTCTATCAACATACATAAAATTAAAAATATTTTATACTCGGTTCAAATTGAAATTTAACATTAGTTTAAGTTAAATTTCAATACATTCTGAGAAATATCATACTGTTAAGATCTCATCTCTTTTGATCTAAGAATGTGTATTTTGTAATATAGAGACGGATTAGAAAACATTTTAAAAGCGTTGTGACAAACATGTGTCTATATAATACTTGCAATATAAACGTTGTTTCTACGAATATTTCTTCTGAAGACATTCAGAAACCCATTCACTTATAATCTATGATTATAATTCATAATTCTAAGTATTTATTTCTATAAAAAATATTTAACATTTTGTTTAAACATAATTTTATAAATCATTTACAAAAAAGGTTAAATAAAAAAAATGAGTACATATTTAAAAAGCATCATATATATACAAAGATAAATTGAGATTTTATGTAATTTTTTTAAACTTTTATTCAAAAAGTATTCCATATTGAAATCTGTTTGATGGAAGCAAATATTTTGAATTTTAAATTACAAATTATATTTGAGATGAAGTCATGATTCATGTGAAACACTAAATCAGTGCTAATTCCGAGGTTTTCAAACATGAGCACGATCATGACATAGAGGCTAGATACAAAATTAATAAAAGAAATTTTATTGTAATGAATTCAGATTCTTTTCTGCAATTCAGACGATGGTCTTGTACCTATCAGCGATTTTTCCATGTCCAAAATGCCACTTATGTTTTGATAAAAAAAATTTGTTATTTATTCACATAAACTAATTTTCCCATAAATATTTAGAGTTCCTAGTCTTGTACACACTTAGACATTACATGTGTTCTGCACCCAAATATTCAAGTAATAAAAATTACTTCATCTAGGCATGAAATTCAGTGATTTAATCTTCTGAAAGTCAATAGATATGAGTGTTAAAAACACTTTTATGAAACTTAAAATATTCTCTTTGTATAGGAAGTATATTGATGAAATTTCAGATCTAAAAGAAAAAACGTTTTTTCTTAAATATAACAATAGTTTTGAAAAAAATATTCCGTTCAATGTCTTATTTAATATTAAAAATGATTTATTTTAAAAAAAATGAAAAACTTTAATGGAAAATAAGTTTTTATTACATGAATTAATTTCTTAATATTTAAGGTATTTTAAAGGCGAAAAAACATTTAATTGAAAGGAATTCATAAAATCTAAAAATATTAATTAAAAAGAAAGCATAAAAAAAAATAGAAATACTTACAAAATTTAATGTAAAATTTTATTATTCTTTAATATTTATTTTAAAGATTAGTGAATGAATTCAAATTACCTGTTGAAAAGAAAATACTTTTTCGTGGAGGAAAAATATCGTGTTTAGTTTGTATTCTGCTTTCTTTTTATCTACTAGAATGATTGCTCGAATGAAAAGTGATTCCAAAGGGATTTCTTTATCCATTACAAATTTAAATGTTTAAAGTGAATATCATATTTACAAATTGTTGTACAGAATGTTAAAAAATGTAACAGTTCCTTCAACTATATCAATAAATGCTTTATGCCATTATTTTGAAAAGATCTTTGGTAGAGATAGCATAAAACTCAATAGTGTTTTATATAAGCATAGAATTATGGTAAAAGTAACATTCTGATATTTGAGGGAATTAAATTCTGTATTAATGCACAGATGCATTGTTGAAGAAAAGGTTAAATTAGAAATTAAATTGATAAATATATAACATTCATAAACATAAATAAATAATAGAATTTTAGGAATAAGAAAATTTATACAAACTTTATTATGCCATTTTATTGAAATATTCCATTTATTTTACATGAATTTATTGACTGAATGGGAAGCTGAGGACTTTAAATTCCCTAAAGTAAACTCTAAATGTCCATACTTGCCGTTATAAAACTTTTAAGTTCTTGTTATTTTCTTTTGTAAAAGAAAATAAAAAAAGATAAAATACTATTTTTATTTTTAATGAAAAGAATTAACACATCCTGGTTGATGTAAATTAAATATAAGTAAATTTTATGATGTGTACAGTGTATAATTTTTGTGTCAAGTTGTACAATGTTGAGAGAATTTATTGTCTTTATTTTTCATGTCGATTGCTTGTGGAAATGCACTGGGAATAATATTCAGTGCTGAGAGGCAGCGCTGAAAGCATTGAAACAAAAAACTTCAACGAAAATACATCACAGTTGTATTATTCCCATTTGGCTCGTATAAATGCGCAAAATTTTAAAATAATGCTGCTTTAAAAATAGAAAATAATCAGTTTGTGATCATTATTTTTCCTTATAAAAAGATAATTCCGATATTTTAAAACAAAAGTAAAAATGGAAACCGAAACTTTATGCCTTAAAGTTCTGCTGGGAAGAATAATAAATAAGCAGGTTTTGAAAAAAATAGGAGTTTAAAAGTTTGTTACATATTTTAAATGAGAACACCATTATATTTAATTAATAAGAAAATATAAACTTATTATGAAAATTATTAATTTACTCTTAAATTCGCGTTATTGTATAATATATTTTATAAGTATTTTATAAGATACTAATTATTAAATTGGCGATTATTTCAATAAACATATTTTTAACTTCAATAAGTCTATAAAAGATAAATATTCTCAAATATAATTCTAAAACTAAATGCATTATTTCTTAAAATATGCAAACTTACAAACACAATATATTGGTGGTTGTCAAAATAATGAAAACATTTATCAATAAATGTGATGTTTAAGAATGGCCTTCATGAGCATTAAACTATATTATTAGATACTAATTTTTTAAATGTAAAAAATAATATATCATGATAACATGATATAGTCTTAATGAAGTAACCTTAGAGTTAATAAACTAGATTAGGCAATAAAGGATAAAATGTATTTAATTGAGAAATATGAAATAGGATCACATCTGAAAAACGTTACCTTATAAACTAAACTCAATACAACCAGAAAAATGCATTTGATAAATTGCAAACCAGAATCAACAAAACAGAAGAATGGAGCATGAAATAGCTGAACATTTATAGCTGAACATATAATTTAAAAAAAATCACAACTCCTAATTTTCAAAAAAGTGAAAGAAAATTAAATATTCTTCAGCTATTTTATAAAGGAAAACAACTATTATTAATAAAATCTTAAACATTTGGGACAACCTGTAAATAATAAGCTAAATTGCACATGGTACATTTAAAGAAATGTATTGTGCTTTTCAAATTATTAGAGCTCATATAAGAATAATTTCAAAATTACTTATTCATTTAAAGTAGCTGGTTTAAACAGCTTATATTCATCTTAGATTTATTTATGTTTCTCCAATGAGGATAAACCTGACTAACATCAATAACTTTTAAACTCAAGCTTGCGACATTTGAATTCTAAGACTTCTTTCGAATGATCTTATAATGTAAGACATAAAAGAGTATTTGTAAAGTCTTGAAACGGGATGTTATTAAAAGATACATGCACAAATTAAATGTGTAATTTCATCCTAAAGTAGAAAACTCACCAGGATAATTTCAAAATGATCTTGAATTTTGAAGAATTAAAAGTTGATATTGCCTATCGATCAATTGATAATTTTTATTATCACAAGCAGATTTATTTTCATAAGAATTTTCTACAAAAGTTATGAATATAGCTCTTATAAAATGTGAGCATTAATTATTCAAAAATTAGCATCATTTAAATTATGTATGATAACAGATGTGAGCACCAAATTTACCGATTTAAATTATCCAAATATTAGTCCACTTAAAATGATTTATTGTCGTTAAACCTTAATATTAAATGTACGAAAATAATTTTATTCTCAACTAAGACTGTAATTAAACAGAGAAGGATTTCTGAACTCATGAATAATTAATATAAAATGAGTATAACAAAGAAAGTATCCAACTATACTTCCTGGTGGAAAAAAACTGCCTCATTCATATCCAAAGAACCTAATACCTGACGTTACCGAAAAATTCCATGTTGAAGGAGTTGATACATTGAATATTCCGTTGAATCCAACGTCGCCTCAGGGTGTAGTGAGTGGCAAAGAGGGAATTAGCTCTGTATTAATCGGATCATTTGACCATAGTTCGAAATGAAACAGTATTTGGTTGAGGAGTTATATGTGTAGAAAAAGAATTGATAACATTTATACCGAACAAGTGAGTTTTGTGTTATTTGTTTTACGGCAGAATATTTTTAGAATGAGGAAAAATAACTGTTATTTGTTTTAAAAGTCCTTTTAATATCCTACCCTACACATCATAAGAAAATAATTTAATAGTTTTCTAAATAAAGTCCTGTCAAAATCATAGAGAAGAAGATGGTTTTATTTAGCAGTGTGCTGCAGTGATTTCTATTCATGTGTTCAAACAACAGAGCAATGTCGGCATTAAAGACATTTAGAATGAGGAAAAATAACTGTTATTTGTTTTAAAAATTCTTTTAATATCCTACCCTACACATCATAAAAAAATAATTTAATAGTTTTCTGAATAAAGTCCTGTCAAAATCATAGAGAAGAAGATGGCTTTATTTAGCAGTGTGCTGCAGTGGTTTCTATTCACGTGTTCAAACAACAGAGTAATGTCGGCATTAAAGACATTTTTGACGATCTTTGCAATAAAAACATTTATTAATGTTATAAATATACACATATCCGTTGATCTGAAAGTAATGTGGCCTTTCACTCGTGAATGACCTTTCATCAAAGAAACATTTTTCTACTAGCAAAGAGCTCAAACATGATACTAAACAATTCTTCAGCTTAAGAGTATTGTTGATAGAAATGTGGTGAGAAAAAGCCGTTAACATTAGCATTTTTCTAAGAGAACTTTGAATATTCTTATCTTGAAAAGTCTGATCTTAAATACAGTTTTGTAAAATTTAGTTTCCTATACATGCTTTAAGATTTTTCTTTAATTATTCTCATTTTTAGACGTATTTGCAGTTCACTTTTGTTTCTTTTTCTGCCATGAAACATAAAAAACTATTATTATTTCCTACAATTGCTTTCCTTTGCAAATTTATGACGGATTGTCATTTTTATGCTTTATTAAATATTCAATTATTTTTACCAAAGCTTGCATCAACGGGAAAAAACATCTAAAATGTTATAAATAAAAAGACTTAGTTTTTCTACTTGAACTAAAGAATCATCGCATGTAGTTTGTGTTCCTTTTTTGACGAATTTGTGTTTAACGTTGAAGTTATCAGGTTACTTTTATGAAATGTGTCATAAATGTACAACTACTTTTGTCACGTATTTGTCCCATGTATAATTTCAAAAGTTAATCTTTCTTTTCACATTGATTGATCAATAAGTTCTTATGAGACACTGAAAAGATTTAACTTTTATGTCTCGAATACAAATAAGTTCTTTTTTAAATTTTAAAATGGCAGCACTTTGTAACTTATTTTATTTTCATTGCTGAATATGGTTTGTGGAACAATATTACACAATAACTATACCTTCCAATTTCTGTTGATAAATCTAAAACAAAATTGTGTTTTTCTTTTATTATATCAATTGAATGATAATTTAAAATTAAGTATCATTAAAAATATTAAGTTCATTGTGTTATTAAAGATTATTGTGAGAACCAAAAGGTTTTAACAAACGCTACATAAAATACTTGGAAACATTTCAAATATAAATATTAAAATTAGTATATCTTTCTTTTTTTAGTTTTTTAATACTTTTAAAAATAAAATATGTGATTACTTAATTATATATTAAATTATGGAATAATTCTGCCTTGGAATTTAAACAAAATCTAATGCATTCAACAATTATAATACCTGTATAAACTTTGAAATAAAAAGTAACTTTAGTCAATAATTTATTTAAAGTACTGATTGATTATCATATAAAATAAACAAACTATTAATGAATTTTCGTTCATTTCTGAACAACCGCACACTATCATTATCTTGTGTATAACAATGGGAATATAAATCTCAATTCAATCTAATTCCTATCCTAGTCGTTCATGATATTTCAATAACATTTCAGAAGAACACTAATAAAAATGGAAGTAAATGGATCCAAAAATATAAAACAAGTTGTTGAGTTTTCTCAGCGCAGATCAATCGAAGTAGATTGTTTGCATTGCTTAGGTAAATATTTTTATCCTGATAAAAGATGAGATTTTTCTTATGCATTATTTTTTCCACCTATGATAGAATTGCTTATTTTTTACAGTACCAAGATATGTGTATTGAAATAGAAAAATTTATATATTTGAGTTAAAAGAACTAAAATCAAATTTAGTGCTTGTATCTTAGCTTAGTGCTTAGTGCTTTGTGAATATCATACGTGAAATGTTTTTCAAATATTCAGATAAAATTTTTTTGGATTTTAAATTATTATAAAATTTTACATGAAATTATTTACATGGAAAGTAGATCAAAATAATAAGCTGATATATCCACTCCACCTAGAACAATGACAAGATATTTTATTGTTAGATTATTAAATTCAATATTAATATAACTAATACTTTCGAGTTATTTTATTTTCTAAACTGTATTATAGAATTTTTAAAGTGCCATGAAAAAATGCTATTAAACTGTTTTTTCATGATGACATGGATTTATAAGATATTTATTATTAATGATTATTGAAATATATATACTATCTATATGAAGTGAAAAAATATTTTTCTTCAGAATATTTTCTTTGGAATAATTGCAGCAATGTGAGATCATTTGCAGTGTAATGCAAATCATGACAAAAATATTGTAATATTGAAAAAACAATTTGATCTCAGTCCTTATTGAATTTAGAAATGGTGTATCATAAACTTCTTCTTTCAGCACTTTTATCGGTATCTCTCAGTGATCATTTTTGAGCTTTCCACTCTTGCGACCAAAGTGCTTAATAAATTTCCTAAAAGTTATAAATATATTTTGTGAATATCATACGTGAAATGTTTTTCAAATATTCAGATAAAATTTTTTTGGATTTTAAATTATTATAAAATTTTACATGAAATTATTTACATGGAAAGTAGATCAAAATAATAAGCTGATATATCCACTCCACCTAGAACAATGACAAGATATTTTATTGTTAGATTTTAAAATGTTTCATTCAATTACTGATTTTTCATTTTTTAAAAATAATACAATGTAAATTATACAAATTTTCCAATTTTAAAATAAAAATTAGGTTGCATTAAAATAAAGCTCTAGAGATTCTAATAATTAATCAATTTGTTAAAAAAAAACTTTAGAAAGCAATAAAAAAAATGTTTTTATAGAGAGCAATCATTATATATTGCTTTCAATAGAGTTCTTTCAATGAAATATATTTTTGTTACGCTTGCAAAAAATTGAGAATTTTAGTTTATTGTATTTCTACTTAAATATGATAATTTTTAAGTTAGGAAATAATAGAGAAACGCATGGTTGTGTTAAAATAATTCACACTTAATTTTAGAACTTTTAAGTTTAGAATAATAAATAATATATATTTTACTACTTTGTTATAGTTTCTAAAATTTAGAGGAATATTATAAATTTATTAATTTTGCTTAAAAAAATTTTAAAAAAATTTGTTTCGATTTTTTTATTTTTTTAATTATTTTAATTTTTTATTATAATAATTTTTTTAAATTTTAACGTTTAAATTATTATTTAAAATAATTAAAAAATTCTTAAAGTAAAAATGTATAAATTTATAAATTCTAATCATTTAAAATTAATAATTTGCAAGACCTTTCAACAATTCTTTCAAAATTTTCTTTCAACAAAAATATGCAATCATATTAAAAACCTTAAAAAAATTAATCAACCAAACAAAAATTTTAGAAAATTTATGTAAAGTTATTACTTAATTTTCTAAAAATACTGATTGAATTTGTGAACGATTTTATCAAATATTTATTTATTATAAGATATTTTAAACACACAAAGGAATTCAATATATCTTCATACATGGTAAAGATAATTCAATACATGGGTAAAGATAAAAATATTATTGGCATAAATCTTTTATAAAATTATAAAAATATTATTCTGACTAAAATTTTTTTAAATGCTCTAAAACATTATATAAATTTAAAAATATAAGAAATATTAAAATTTCATATGCAGGATAATCAATTTTTGAGTAACTGATTATATATCCGTTAAAAAGCAGTATGCAATACAATTATAAATAGAAATCTTGCAACGTTAAATTAAGAAGTATTCCACTTTTTAATGTCTGACATCTTTGATATAAAAAGAAATTTTCATAAACACAGTTTATAAGTGTAGATATTTGTATTAATTCGGAATCCACTTTCAGGATTATAACTCCTGGTAAACACAACCTTCTTGTGGTAAAGAAATGATCGTAGAATGAAATGCTACAATAAATTCCCAGGAAACAAGAAGAATTAGAAAGAATATCTAGAATGAATTAGGAGGAAACCAAAAATGATTATTCCCCATTTTGAACTAGAATAAGAGGAAATTACTGTAGGTTAAAATAAGCCAACGTACCTTCAGTACTGTCAATAACAACGAATAAGAAAATTACTTTTCCAGTTTTACAATGAAAACTATTCTAAAATTTGGCTCAAATTATGAAACCAGTTTTATATTTTTTTAAACCAAATTTATAGTTTTAAATAGTCATTATATATAATAGGCTTACATAGGCTATTAGGAGTAGTAGGCTTCCCTCTAATTGCCTCCTTCTAACTCGCAGTGCATATTAATTATGTATATTGTGAATATATTATATGCATATTGTGAAAATAACTAACTTGTTTGCACTCTCACACTTAGATTTTAAATTTTATAAAAAATTGGCAAAAGTGAATGTTATTTAAAAATAATTATAAATTTCAATTTACTTAATGTGTTGAAAATTTTGTATCTCTAGGAAACTTCAAACTTAAGATATTAATATTTTGAACAATGTCATGATAATCTTCAAATAATTACAACTTTACTATTTTAATACTATTTCTAAAACTTAGATCAATAAAATCAAAATTTTTAATTCATAGAAAATCTATGTGATACATCTTTAACGTAAATACAGCTCATTTAAACTTATTTGAGCATTATAAAATGTATCAACACTATAATTAGTTTATGGATCAACCAGAAAACCATAATG
>JAPDSC010156203.1:78433-91479 GCA_026290005.1 Latrodectus geometricus
AAAATCATCCAAATTATGTTCTTTCATAAATAAAACTATAGAAATATTTGCTCTTACTTGTGTATGAGTAAAAGCAATTTAATTTTTCACTGCAGATTTAATGTGCCGAAATAAAAGTAAAGTTACTATGTATTACTTAAATATATGGATTTCATTACTCTAAGTATAAGACCATAAAGTCTTATTATTTACATCGAGTCAGAATTAATGGGAAAACAATTAATATTTTATCATATTTTAAACTTAATTGCATTTAAAGTATTTATATATTTTAAAAAATCAAACTTAAGTAACACTATATAAATGAATGTCATTTTATTAAATTGATTAGTACATTTTTCATTATGTTCAAAATATTTTAGAGAAAATAAGAAATAGTTCATGTATAACTTATATTTATCTATAAATATATTAAAAAATTCGTTATAAACCAATTTGTATTGATGAAAGTGTAACGGTGAAGGTAATATTTATGTGTTGAAGAATATGAAAATGAAAATATCTATAATAAGTTTTTATTCAGATAATATTTCTCTGAATGAATATTATTAGTAATTAAACTAACCATATGAAAATTAATAATAAACAAATATTATTTAAATTTTTCTAGAATGTTTATTTTTCAATCCTCTTCTTCTATATTTCACTACTTTACTAATCATTTTTGTAAAAGAAAATATGAAAAATAAAAAAACAAATGTTTTAGGCTCACATAATAAAAATAAGAAATGATGAAAAAACTAATAGTATTATAACTTTATTAAACTAAATAGTAAACTTTAAATTTACTTCAATATAACAACTTTTAATAATAGTTTGCTTCTATAAAGTGCAAAATGGTAAGATTTTTATTTATAAATCAAAAATAATAAATATTAATTCAATGCTCACAAATAAATTAAAATCTCATCAAATAAAGTGAATAATTTTTAAATTAACAAGACACGTCAAATCATTTTATCTCAATTCAACATTCAATATTTTATTTAATTCATATAAAAACAATGATCCATCTTCAAATATACTATACTTCTAGTAAACTACATCACAACAAAATGACTTTGTGTAAATGACACTTTATATATTCAAGTACTCCTGAAATCTCATCAAAAGAGACTATTGCTTTGTGCAGTTTTCAAAGTACGTGATGTCATCCATTTGATCTACCAAACTATCCCATAAAATTAGTTTATTTACAATGAAGGTTTACTTTCATTCAAACGCATAGTGTTTGAGAGGCGATGTTAGTGTGGAACTAGAGACGGATAACGACTCTAGATAGATTATTTGTTTGTTTTTTTATTACCGGAGATGGGCAGGAGCTAGATTTTAGGAAGAGGCACTTTTTCTGATGACATAGAAGGCCATAGAAAATAATAATTAAAGAGAGTGCTTTTTTGTGTTCTGCGATTCGTATGTTAAACTAATGCTTAGACTGAGTGAATGAACTCATCATAAAGGATTCGGAAGAATTATAATGATTATAAGTTGTGTTGAATATTTATGAGTAAAATTGAATTTTTCTCAGTAAATTACATGATTTTTACATGAGTCACTCGGCAATCAGTGCTGTTAAGTCCTTTTTTTTTGATAATTTCTGATTTTTGTAAATTTTGATGAAACAAATAATATTCATCTTAATATTTGAAGGATTTATCTCTTACTTCCTTTTTTCTAGGTCAGACAAGCCCTTTTTTATAGCTTCTGAATAGATTGTACAGTTTCAGAAACCATTGTGAATAAGTCCACTTTTTATCAGTATTTTTTTGCATAAATTTTCAAATAAAAATATAATTTTTCTTATTCTTTTACTAATTGCCGGTAACATGGTAAAAACAAGATATCCATAGTAACTGTATTTGTTATTTCTACTATTTAGAATCGCTTGTGAGTTTTATGCACGTGCTTTCTTTTAATATAAAATATCGAAACTTTGGCTGAAAACATAAAAATATTGCATTTTATATTTTTGTATAAATATATTTTTATATATATTTATAAAAACTTATTGGATTTTCCAAAATATTAAATAAATTTTCTTTAATGAACTTGACTTTTTAAAAGAATAATAAAATATTTAAGTTGTATAAAAATTAAGCACATTAAATTATATACAAAGGATTTTCTAAAATTTATAATGTGTTTAGATTCAACTTCAAGATAGCATAGAAATATAAAAGCTGTAATAAGTTTACAGAAATTGGTTTAGAATGAAGATATAAAAGCGGAATGAATTGAGATTAAATTTTTATTAAGTGGGCACAGTTATTTGTCCATGGATGCTGATTTTGCAATTATAGAAGCTTATGCAAAAATAAAATCAATATATTTATAATCCAAATGACTAGTTTCATATAATGCAAATTAATAAAAGAAAGAACCCTTCCAGCGTTGTCGAAATGAATAGACAAGATTTTCTTGTCACAAGACCTTTGAAAGATTCTGTTGCCAACAGAAAAAAATCAACAAGTGGACTAACAGTCAATTTGCTTAATATATGATGGATAAAACTAGAAAGGTTAAAATTAAACAGCATTAAGTTCAAATATAATTTTCACGAGGATGATACCTTTCATATAATTGATATAAAGAAAACAAAGATAGGCAAGCTAGGAATTTTAAAAAATATAACTCAACCAATATTATATCCTAATGATAGAACAATTTCAAAAGAAACAAAAAACAGACATCATAAATTTATTAAAGTATATGCCTGCAATTAAACACGACTTTTACAGGACATTAAGAACAACACGGAGATCAAAATTTACATTTAAATATAACTCAGAAGAATAAGATGTTTGTTATAATGTATAAACACAAAACATATAACAACAAATGTTATTGTATTATTTTTACATAAATTTCTTATCGTTTTCAGTTGCCAAAAGATATAAATTCTAAAAATTTTTCAGAAGCTGTCATTGATCAAATAAATACTTACTTTTTATTTAAACATCCTGTACATATCTTTTCTTTTTTTTTTTTTTTTTTTTTTTTTTTTAAATTTTACCACTTAAAAAAAATTTTTTTTTTTTTTTATTGATCAAATTAATAAGTACTAAACTAAAAATTTTAAAAAAAATTGTATCAAAAAATAAGAATTTTCTCAATTTTTGTTTTCTGGACAATTTTTGTTTTCTAAATTTTTTTTCTGTATTGGTTTCTTAACGAACCTTTTAGAAACCAATACGATTAAGTATTAATTCATGAACGATTCATATATGAGTTGTAAAATATATATAAGAAATAATCTCAAGTGAACATAAAAACCACAAATGATTTTTGATACTCTACATTCAATAAAAAGATCATGCATATGCAAATATCAGTGGCAAAACGTCAGAGGTGACGTGAGTGTTTTCAAAACGCGTGCATTCAGCGAGCGCAGTTCAAGCCTATAATAAAAGGGAGGACGGAGGAGCAATTAAAGACTTTCGTTCCAAATGCAAGTGAGTGTATCCGTGAAATATAGCTAGAAGAAATCACCTGGACGACGTTACACGTGGAAGAGTGATTGGAAAACTGGAAGAGGGGAGTAGTGTGATCAGTGTAGCTGAAGAGTTCGGAATCAACAAAAGTGTCGTTTCACGGACTTGGAAATACTTCAGAACCACAGGTACAGCTATTCGAAAGGTTGGTGGGGGCCGCCCCAGGAAAACAACTGCAGTGTATGACCGCTATATCGTCCTGCAAGCGAAAAAAAACCCGAAACCAGTCAGCAAGTGCCCTTCCTCAGCATTTGTGTACAGCAAAGGGGTGACAAGCAAAGGTGGTTTACTGTAGGCAGATGCCTTCACAAAAGGGGCCAATTTGCCTTCCGTCCTGAACGCTGCATTCCGTTGACAGCTCGCCATCGGCGGCACCGTTTAGATTGGTGCAAAGAGGACAAACACTGGCTATCTGATCAATGGAATCGCGTCTTCTTCACAGATGAGAGTCGTTTCAGTGCCACAAGCGATTCTCAACCCCAGTTGATTTGGAGAGAGGTGGGAAAAGGTTTTATCCTAGTAACATACCGAAAAGTGACCGTTATGGTGGTCCTGGAGTTCTCGTCTGGGGAGGCATTATGCTGAACGAGCGAACTGAACACAACGTTTTCGTCAGAGGTTCTGTTACCGGAGATCGCTATTGTCAGGAGGTAATCCTTCGCCATGTGCGTCTGTTCCGAGGTGCCATTGGAGCAGATTTTAAATTTATGGATAACAATGCACGGCCATA
This sequence comes from Latrodectus geometricus, assembly GCA_026290005.1. Taxonomy (NCBI): domain Eukaryota; kingdom Metazoa; phylum Arthropoda; class Arachnida; order Araneae; family Theridiidae; genus Latrodectus; species Latrodectus geometricus. The sequence goes on from JAPDSC010156203.1 coordinate 82,655, forward strand.
TAGGACTCATGCTGTTCAGCAGCAACTGGAAAGTGAAAACATTACCCGAACGGATTGGCCAGCGTACTTCTCTGATTTAAATCCCACAGAACATATGTGGGATGCTTTGGGGAGACGCACTGCGGCACTATTGCATCACCCGGGGAAGACGCAGCAACTGAAACAGATGCTGATTGAGGAATGGGTACTCTTACCTCAAGAACTGCTGGACAATCTGGTGCTGAGTATGGGGAAATGGTGCGAAGCAACCATTGCAGTAAGGGGAGGGCATATCCCATACTAAGGAACATCTGTGTTGTTGTTCCTCTAGGACAGATAATCTTGTGCAGGGATACTGTGAGTTTAATAAAAGCCTATTTTTGTTTGATTCCATACTGTATGCATTGTATTCATTTTTGTGCAACTATGCTTTCGTCATCATTTAAGTACAAAATGATGAATTTCATGTCACTCAGATGATTTCTAGAGGAGTTATGGCAGAAAAATCATTTGTTGCTTAAGTTTTGCACACCAGTGTAAAATTATTGTAATATGTTAAAGTAAATGATGTCTGGAAATTAATGTCTGCTTTTTTCTGATGAATAGTTTTCTTAACAATTCTTGGAATAGCCAGAAAACACATCACGTCACATATTGCAAATCAGTGTTAGTTTTTTTTTATAAATGTTTCATTTAAAATTTCAAATAATCTTAATTTTTTCAAAATAAATAGTTTAAATAAAGAATTTTTACCATTTAAATTGAATGCACATTTTTTATGATTTATTATTCAGTTTTTCTTTCATATCTGGTTAAGAATGAAATGTCATAACATCCATTTTTGCGTTACATACATATGAATCTGCAAATTATTTTGTAAGAAAATGTATAGCTATTATAATAAATTAAAATTGGCATATAAATACATTTCCATTTAAATTGTTATTATGAAATAAGTTTGCTTAATTAACACTTTTTTGCATTAACTAAACATTTTCTATTACTCAATAAAAATATAATCTTTCTTTACATATTTTACAATTATTTTTCTTAAATGAAAAGTGTTGAAAGAATTATATACTTATTTATAATGTCATATCTGAATTTTATCGACAAAGTCTTGTAATAATATTTAAAAAATAAATTTTTGAACTTTGTTGCTGGACTTTTGTAATTTTCAAAGGAAATAACAAATTAAGTTCATAATTTCAATCACGATATTTAATAAGAAAATTTTTGTTAAAATTTCATGCTAATAACTTACTACAAAATTGCTAACTAAATAACATACCAACTTTAGTTCATTAAGGAATAAAACGAATAATGTATAATGTCAAGTATAAAATAAAATTAAATTATGAAATCTCTCATTAAGAGTAATAGTACAGAAACAATAACAAATAAGTTAACGCTAAACTAAAAAAATGTAAAAAGCAAATAAAAAATATTAATTTTTAAATGTAATATTTATAAAGCTATAAAAATTGCATGCGAAATTATAATTAATGCTCCACAAAATTTGAATTTTGAGATTTTGTTTTAGAATATTCCCCAAAGGGAGAAAAACTGATAAGTAAGTGAAAATATCTTACCTTCCTAACTCTTTATACATAGTACTTTTCATTAAAGTACTTAATCATTCAAATAGTGTTCCCTAAGGTGGATTCTCGTGATAAGAATTACGAATAAACGTCTTTCATGAAATTACGCATCGCCATATGTTTTCAGAAATTTATGCTTGATTTAAAAGCTTTAAGAGCATCTGGGAGTTGAAATAATTTCTTTACTTTTAGCTCTTAATTATTATCAGTAAGAACTGAAAGTAAAAAATGTTGAATGTTTCATTGAAAATTTGGATCAAAATATCAACCGATACTTTTAAAAGTTAAAAGTGTTTAAGCTCATTAACTGGACTACCTAAAAAGTTGAATAAGTTAAATTGGATAATTATATCAGAAAGAAGGCGTTTATAACCTGCAACAAGCTAATAGCTAGTTTTAAATTTATGTTTTATAAATGAATATTTCAAGCAAACTGTTTAAGTAATTAACATATATTCCTATAATTTCGTATTTATAAATTTTTTTAAATTAATATTTCCATATACCATGCACATGCTTTTGATACTAATCTAATTGCAAATTATATTCTTATGTATATATAATGTTATATGATATAAAGAATTAAGAATCATTCACTTAAATAAGTAACAATTAAATAGGAGTCTTTTGCGTGCCTTAAAAATATACATTTGAAGATTATAATTTTGTGATGAAGTTTAAAAAAATATTTTATTTTTAAGAAGAATGAATATTTTGTATTTTTAAATTATTTCTTAAAATATTCTTTCTAATAATAATATATATGTACTAATTCTTTTCAATAATATTCTATATTCTTTCTAATAATGTATAAAAAAAACACTTATAGAAGATAATAGTAAATTTTTAAACGGGAGAATAAATATTTTATATGTTATAAAAATTTAATTTCATTTCAAATTTTTAAAAAAGAAATATCAATGGCGGACTAAAACAATAGTCCTAATTTTTAATGCTTGCAGAATTTTTATTTGGTAAGCATTAAAAATTATTCATTATCACGTTTTTATGATACTGAATAATAAAATTATTGCCAATGAATCAATCGTTAGTAAAGCTTTAATAGTTCTGTTTATTATTCAAAAGACACGTGTACAAATATTTGAGTTTAAAATACTATGGAGTGCAAAACTAAATATTTGTTCGTATATTCGATAGTATTATTTGGCTGCTGGGTCATTCAAATTTGAAATTAATTTACATAAATGTGTTAATTATTTTATTTGAGCATTGCTATGAAATTATTAAATAAAATAGAGAATGTTGAATATTCGCTTCTTAACTTAGATAAGCCGTTGCAACAATTGATTATTTTGATTAATAAAAAAATTTTTATTTACTTTTAAGTTAATAAATTTTAATAGATTATTATTTGATTTGATTATTTTTGGATTATAGTTTAACTTAAACATGTTTTGGAATCCTAATTAATAAGATTTTTTTATGAATAGAATAAAAAATTAAATAACTCGATATCGAAGAGATTATATCATGACAATTAGATAACTTAAGTATTTTAATTTTATAGTAATCTATTTTTATATATAAATAATTTTTATATATGAATAAGCACACATTTCAATGAATTTCACTAGCAAATATTCCCTATTTTACTTCATTTAAGTCACTAACACTAAGTTGTTTGATGAAAAGCATAGAAAACTAAGAAAATGAAATGCTATTAATTTTAAAAGCGAATTCATCAGAATAAAATATATCAAGATTATATAAAACGATCTGGATTACATAAAGTATTCTTGATTTTATATTACTTTATTTAATAATATAAAAACATTTTATAAATTTTACTAGTTGAGATTTGTAATTTTCAAAACTAAGGAAATGCTTTAAATATATAAAATTACTCAGTGTTCTTATTAAATAAACCCAATGTGAAAGATTTTATTAACATTAAAAATGAAATAAATAATTATTGAAATCCTGAGATTATCGAGACTGTGGAAGTGTGAGAGAGAAACACGGTTAACTTAGAACAAGCGCCATTAATTGTTATTATGATTACATGCCTTACACAAACAACTAAAATACATTATTTTAGGAAATCATTCCAATTTATGATGTTGTTGTATTATATAATGTTCCCTACTTAATGCCTGGCACTAAGACTTGTATAATTTTTCCTGAATAAAATTTCCATACTACAAGTGGTGAAAGTAAGGGCACCTTAAATTGTAAGGCACCCAATGGATGGGTCTTCGTAATTTAGAAGCAGTGACCAAACGAAAGACCTCAGACTTGGTCTGGATTCATTAGAGATATCCTTTCCCATAAAGAGCATTGAGACTACGACCTATTTATAGTCTCCAGCCACCTTTAATGAACATGATGGGTATTCCATTGTGTCGAGGTTCAAACTCACTGCCTACAGATGACAAAACTAAATTCCCTAACCAAACAGGACACAGTGTCCAGCTTATGTTATAACAGATAATTTGAGTGTTTGATATCTGCATTAAAGAATTTTATCTATCCTTAAAAATCAATAGTTTCAATATATTTGATTTTGATGTTGGTACACTATTGGTTATGATTAATTAAGACATTTAAAAATTCAACTTTTTTACAAATTGTAATTGTAAAATTAAACAATATATATATATATATATATATATATGTATATATGTATGTATGAATATTCATATACATATTAAGTAATATGTACTTACTTACTTAATTTGTATATAAGTATACATATTTAATAAAATATTATACAATTTTTCATCATGAGGATAGAAATTGACATACAATTTATTTGAACTGTTATTCACTCTTAATGTCTTCATTTTACTTTAAATACAAAAATAAATAAAAACTTATGCTGACAGTGTATTAATCATTTAATTTGCTTTTATTTACTTATCTGTTTCCGAAAAGAACTTGTACATCAATGGAATAGTATTTTAATGTTATTGTTTCTTATATTTATTTTTTTACTCACTTTAGAAATTTTAGGTTAAAACTCATTTAGGTTTTTAACATAAAAGTTATATTAGAGAACTCATCACTTTTGTATAAAAGTAATAATTTTACTTTTTCCAGAAAAAAAAGTTTTTTTTTAATTTTTTAACTTTTCTTAATACAGTTTGTGATCAGATTAACATAAATGCAAGTAATGATTATATTTAATTTAATTTGATTACTACAGGATTCAGTTAAAAATTGTCAAGAATATTGCATTAAATTAATCAAATGTATCCAGAAGAGTCTTAAATATTTTTTACGAAGTAAATGAATACTTTTTACAAATTGTATATTATTGAAAATTTAATTTGGGGAATAAATGAAGAAACATGTTTGCGTAACTGATATTAATGTTAGTGTAAATATAATATTTAACTTTAATTCAAATATGAAACTGATTAACATTTTGTCTAATATATCTCTTATATTTTTATAACTAATTTTATATTTGAAGAATTATTTGCTTAAGTACAAATGCTATTTAAATCAAATCTCTTGATATACTTTTTCCATGATTAAACTCCTTTCATTGAATAAATTATCATGAAATCGATATTTGAATCTTACGCTGGAGTTATCATCATTTAAGTAAATCCAGTCATCATTTCCTAGACTCTTTGAATAAATCCCTAGTTAAATCTCAAATATATTAAATGTATTTCCCTGTGATGTTTATTAATGTTTTAAGTTAGTATCAATAAATTACTCAGCATAATAGATCACGCAGCTAAATCTGCTTGATTAAAACTATATTAAATCTCTTACTCTACAGGTATTTTGTATTATTATTTAATATTATATTTTTATGATAAATTTAACTATTCGAATTATTTTGACAATAAAACCACAGTTCTTATGTATGAATACAAATTTTAAAAGAAAAATTAACAATGTTAAAAAGATATAAATAAAACTATTAAATTGAAAACTGAAAAAGAAAATTTAAATTTAAAATAAACATTCCAAATCTTGAAATAATAGATATTGATTTTAAAGTGAACAAACAGGCAGTTAGAATTGTTGACTTTCTAAAAGTACTTCCTTGAATTGTATGGTACAATAAGGTAAAATTGATTAGAACTTAGAAGGGTTGTAAAATAAAGAAATTTATTTTGTATATTAACATCCACGGTATAAAAATTTACATAATAAGTTCTTTAAATAGGTTTTTAATATATAATTGATAGAAATCGAATAAATTGTGTGATACCCATAAATTAATATTTCATATAGTCAGAACTTAAACTGATTCAGTTGTTAAATAATTTACATGATAGCATATTTCACATGGTTAGAATATAGATTGAACCGATAGCATACATTTTTTTATAATTCAAACTGATTCTGTAATAAAATAATGAAAATGGTAAAAAAGTTTATAAAAATTAGGACTTAGATTAAGTATATGATAAAATATTTATAGGACTTAAGAAGTATCTTTAAGTAGTAAAGAATGTTTAAAATTGGAGAATGTCGTTTATTTGCCTAACTCTATTAAAGTTTAAGTAAATAATACGTAAAAGTGTTGAATCGTGTCTGATAGTTGATAGACTACACACGGTGAGATATCTTCACATTTGAAGCAAGAACACACACACAACAGTTAATCAATTAATCATCAGTCACAACAGTTAATTCTAATAACCATTGATACTATTCATAACATTGCATATCTTATATTGGTATTAACAGAAGCATTTCAGACAAAGAAATACTCGATTCAAAGCTCCATAATATGTTTCAGATTTTACCGTAATTTGATACCCTTAGAAAGCAGAAGAATTTTAAGCACAAGAGATAGATGTCTGTCCATAGAACAATACTTATGTTATTAAGCATTTTGAATTCGTAAATAGGGAACTCTTTAGGCAAAAAATCTAAATTTTTGTAAGATAGTTTGAAAAAATTAGTTGCGCTTCATACTAAATACTTAATTATATCTTTATCATTTCTTTGTCTTGAAATTTTTTTTCTATTCCACTTCATATATGAGAAATACATTTATAAGCCTCATCTTTATTTATCTGTGAAATTTATAGAATCAATACATCAGTTCCAATTTCCTCTCCATTTTCCTAAATTCTGAAACCTTGCTTGTATGGTATTTCACAAATATTTTACTAAATGAATAACTTATTGTGTCGGACAAAGGTCAAATCATTTTCTCCATTTTCATAACATTTTCTGCTTCCTCTACTCGTCAGTAATTCTATTTCCCCATTAAGCAATTTCCTTACAAACTTTTTAACTGTTTAAAAATCATTTTTTAAGTATGATGATGTAAAGGAATTTATATTTTTTCCAAAATATAGGCTATTAATGGCTTTAAAATCATTTTCATTACGGAAAAAAATACTGAAATGCAGAAAATAATTTTAATGAAATAAATTACTTTGACCACCTATTATTTCCTTAAAATTGTTTTAACTATTTAATTTTCTCAAATTCTGTAAACTAAATGATATATTTCAAAAAAATATTCACATACTTGAAAAAATAATTGTAATAATGTCGGCAGCAAAAAAGTAAGATTAAGAGGTTTTTCATTTTAAAAAAATCATTCGTGAAATTGGATCTCTGATAACTAAAGAAAATATAAAATCAATACATATTCTTCTGTTGACATTTTTTGCTTAACAAATATTTTTAAATTCTAATTCCTAAAGAGTAAATTACCACAACTGATTTTAATTCTTTCATAAATTAATGTATTTCCAGGAATGTCGTACGTAATAATTTTTAAAAAATTTTTATTATTATTATTATTACTGTTTAATCATATAAGAATCTCTATGAAATTATTATTCTTAAAATAAAATGGTGAAATTTTAAATCATGTTTAAAATTTAATCTACTTAAATTATTTATAAAATAACATTCTTTTAAATACAATTTTTAATAAAAGTTTATTTTTCAATAAAGCTTTGTAATTATTGCTAGAAAACTAAATGTTTTTTGCAATATAAGAAGCTTTTGATAAAAATAAAGTACCTAAGAGTATTTAAATTAATAATTTAGAGTTACTAAAATGAATCAATAAATATTGCAATAAATTTCACAACTGTGATTATTCAATGAGTGTGACATAATAAATATAAAGATTCTTTGAAAATTTGATTATAATTCACCTGCACTTCTCCACATTCCTTATTTTACGGACACTATACAAAATTAATATGTTTGAGCTTATCAGAATCAACTACACCAATAACTGAATGCGCAAAATTTCAAAACATATCACTGACTTAGGCTTATATTAATTATACGGTGACAAAATAGTTGAAATTTATTATCTAGGAATACATTTATGAAATTTCCTCCTAGGCATTGTAATCTTCAGGATATTACATTACCTGACATATGTTGATGTTTGCAATGAAATATAAAGTTCAGTTTTATAAAAATAAGAATGCTTTATTCTTTGCCTTTTTGTCGATGGTCTAATTCCCATCAAGCTTCGATTGTCATTTTTTTTTCAAATTAGTTTATTTTATATCTAGTTATAATTCTAAAAACGCGTCATTTGGTCTAAGTTAACTAAATTCTCTAAATAGATGCCCCTAGGTTCAATTTTAAGCACTGTTGAACGAAGAATTGAGTGCTTTCTACAATGGTTCTATTTTCTACATGAAAGTCTCTCAGAGTAAAAGCGCAAAAGATTTTCTTAGTGATACTTGAATACGGCAGAATAACTATAAAAAAAACATCATTTTTTGGAACACAATAGATATTAAGAAAATTTATTACATTTTCAACTGTGAGACTGCTTACTAATCAGTACCTAAATACATGAAAAGATTATAACAAGTTCATGGAAGATAATGAATTCGTAATATGAATATAATTTTAATCCTTTCAAAAATTAAAATTAAAATACTTTTTATAATTAAAATTTTATATATATTAGATAGTTCAAATGATAGTTTCCTAGCATTCTCTCTGATCTCAGAGAACAATATTCAATTTAATTTATACAGAGAGCACATGTAATAATTTCTATTAAATGCTTATATCATTTTGTTGCATTTAGAAATTATTAAGTACGCTCATCGTTTCTGGCAAGTGCTTATAATTATTTTAAGTATAAATATATAAAATGGAAACGTCCGACCTCTAAACTACGTTGGAATTTATAATTGTAATTATAAATAGTAATCACATTATATTTTTACTGTAGAATCTCTAAATGATAAAATATCTCTAAACAATAAAAATGCACTTATAATTTCCATAAAAATTTAAGGATTCCATATGAAGTTCATA
>JAPDSC010156203.1:91489-101648 GCA_026290005.1 Latrodectus geometricus
CACTTATAATTTCCATAAAAATTTAAGGATTCCATATGAAGTTCATAGTTAATTACTTTGAATTCAAAATGCTTTTAGATTATTCATAATTTTATAAAATGCTTTCATTTTCATGAACATTAAATTTATGAAAATTTATATTGTATATTTAAAGTTTAAAGGTTTCTATATTTATAGGTTTTTAGGTTCAGTATTATAGGTATGTCTATAGGTTTATGTATTATCGGTTCATAAAATATCTTTATGAAAAAAATGGAGAATTCGCGGTAACAGCTTGTGATTGTATAAATGATTAAATAAACATACTGAAAGCTATAAAATATAATATTTTAAAACAATATTTTAATGAATAAACATAATATCAAATTTCTAACGCATTTGACCTTAGATTTATACTTAAATTTAATAAACAGTTCTAATCTTTCTTACCATACTATAAAGATTATATTCGTGTCCTTTTTTATTTACAAATAAGTTTCAATACAACTTTCATGATTAATGTTATACAGTAATTTACGTTTAATGCTCCATTATTTTGAATATTATAGAGGCAAATTGATAATTTAACTAGAAATGAAAGAAATAGTCTCAGCTATTTATTTTCACAGATACTGCTATATTTCTTTCATGAAATGGATTTTTCTTAAGATTAATTATATATGCATAAAGAAACATGCTATTTTATAAGATTAATTTGATATTATAAGATATAAAATTTTAAAAACATTATTATATCCAATAAAATAATAAAAATTATAATTAATTATTTAAAATTATAATTAATTATTGAGAACAAAACAATTAATTTTTAAATATCATCAGTTAATTTAGTCTCCTCATTTGGGATGGTATCTTCACATGTTTCTATGAATCCGTTTGTTGTTTGTGTTAGATTTTTCATAAAATACCGTTTGAAATATTTGGTTATGATCATCCTAGCTTTATGAAAAAACCAAATGCTTTTAAAATAATTTTAGAATGAATGTTGTTTTAAAAGCATTTGTTCAAATTCTGCTTCTTCAAACAGAGTTCATTGTATTCTTGGGAAAGGAATGTGTCCCAGGCTTAATCCCACAACTTCTGTTGTATAATGTAAGATGACAGTTACGCTACTGTTTGTTACACGCATGTTGGTCATGGTAGGTTTTTGAAATTTTTTCTTGGTTTTATGCCAGCGACACGTCAAATTGCTCCAATAAAGTTTCCCAAAAGATGAAAGAATCGAACAGCCTTCGGATGCCAGTCTCTCTTCTACATAATAAATAATAATTTGATTTTTTTTGTGTGTATTATAATTTTAAGTTAATTTTTAATGATAAGAAATATTTTCTAAATTGCTTAGTTTAAAATGTATTTTTTTTAATATTCTGGACAATATTTTAAGTCTTTTTTTAAATCTATAGTGGATTATTGTGTCAGAGGATTTTTATAATGGGTAATGTTCATATGTTTAGAGAAATAGTTCGTAAAACAATAAATAAATAAAATATGTAACATAGAGACATGTAACTACTTTCGTCCTGCCAGAATATAAATTATAATCATGAATCTGAACAAATGCGATACATATAATTAAAATTATACTATGTGTAATAGATTTTGCATCCAGGCTTCATTAACTCAAATGTAATTCATACCAACATCAATGCTAAGATTTTTAAGATCTATAGTTTTACAAAAGATACAGTGATCTTAATTTCAAATATAAAATAAATAAAATCTTATATGGAAATTTCTTAGAATCAAAACATTCAGTTAAGAAAAAAATTGATAATGCTATAAAAAGCTTCTACTTAAATGCAATTTAAATTTCTTATCCGTAACTGGAATTTAGATATAACATACATTAGTTATTCACGTTTCGCACATCATTAAAACGTCATTTTAAAGCAGGGTGTTTGCTTCAAATTAGGAAAGGTTGAAACTATTTCGGGATTGTATTTATCATAAACTGCAACTTTTGGCATTATAAGCATATAAGTCACATTCGAAAATCAATTTATCATTTTTCCTTTGATTTATTAAATCTATAAAAATAGATTACTAATTACATAATAAATAAATTTTATTTATTTTTTGAGCAATTTTAATATAAATATTTGAATCATTTGTTTCAAAATAAAAATATTTTAAAATTGTAAAAATTATTTTTAAAACAAGAAACATTTAAATTAAACATATGAAGTATTTTCAAAGAAATAAAGCCCTCTTAAGCTTTAAAATAAATTATTTTCATATTATTATAATTTTTAATAAATGAAAAGTTATCACCTATTAAAAAAGCTTTAAAAAAATGTAAAGTTGTATCAGAGCATATAGATTCGAAATTCTTATTTTAATTTGAAAATAAAATTTTTTAACGTTTTTATTTTTAAACTTTTCAAATGCTGAAAAACATTTTTATATAATCCCAATAATTCAAAAGATAATCAGTATTTTAATAAAATTTACACATCATTTTTTAGCATGAAAAAGAAAATAGCTTTGTAAAATACAAAAGCAAGACGAAATTTTAAATGAGCATTGATTTTGAGATCAGAATTTAAGAAAGAAAAGAGATAACATATTTTTTATAAATATATTTGTTTGAATAGAAATCTCTCTAAAATTTTATTCCTAATATTATGACCCTACCATATTTTTAAACTATATTTATTTTCTTTCCCTAAATAAAAAAGTGAAGGCTATTGTAATTACTCAAATTTCATGCTTTTGATCAAAGAATAAAGAATTTTTTTTTTATATCTTGTGGTAGTTGGTGTTTTTCTCTTTAAAAAAGCAGCTAACGCATAAATGATTAATTCCTTTATTTCAAGCAATATATTTTTCAGTAAAATTTTTTTTCACTGAGAGATCTAATTATTTTCTGCTTCAAATAAGCAAAATTTTCCTTTTCTATTATGGATCTCATTTCATTGTTTAGAAGCAACATCTGGAAAAAGTCTGAAAAAAAAGTTTTTATATTTTTTAATTTTTTTAACGTACACCGAACATAAAAAGAACGAAAGAAAGCAATTTTCAAATTTCAAGCAATATATTGAGTAATTCTTTTCATTTTTTCCTTCCTAGGTTTGTAATTAAGTTTTATTAATTAAAAATTGTTTATTCTAATGTTGCTTAGATAAACACAAAATTATTTTCTTCTTTTAAAGAAAATGTTTCCTTATGAAGAGTACACAACTTGAAGATGCACTATTTAATATATCTATTAAATTATGTAAGTGTAAGTATATATATGTGTATATGATACTTAGATATTGTCTATCTGTAATAATTGCAACCGTTAACTTATTTATGCTCAATAATATCACATAAAAATTATAATATAAAATTTTCATTCATGTTTTCAAATTAAAATGCATTAGTTTTGAATATGAATTTGAGTTCGCTTATAAATGAATTTATTAATTAGTTTTCATCTTAATGAAAGAGATTTGAAGATAGTGAATTATATATTTTTCCATATAAATAATTTGACATATAGACTCTCTAAAATAATTTGACTTTAATGCTGCTGAAAAAAATTGAAATCAGGGGATAAATATACTAAATGGTAAATTTTAAAATTTTGTTTTTAAGAAGAAATCATCATTATAATAGTGATTAGTATTTCCATACAGTTCAAGTGCTAAAATGAATACCAGAAAAATATGTGAAAAATTATATTATTTGACCATTAACAGATTGAAATCAAATCAATATGTCACGATAACAAAATTTCGATAGTTTTTTAGAAATATATTTATAATAGTTCCCATATAATTTTTCATCTGCCCAGAGAGATAATAAAGAAAATAATATAGTTTTCTAAACATAGATATTTACTTGTAACTTTTTGCACATCACAAAATATCGTAACATTTTTTACTTTCTGACTAATATACAGAAAAGAGTCGCCTTTGTAATTTATATAGTTGACATATATGTGACAGAATACGTTATTTAGTTTTATACTTTTGAATATACTATTAGGTAAATCATTCAATTCTCAAAGTATAGCAATAGCAACAGAAGTCTAGTATTTAAATCATCTTGGCTTTTAATTTAAAAGGTAATACCAAGTGTAAATCAGCTCAACTCGTTCTTTAATTCGTTGAAACAAATTGTGGTTCAAAGAGAATGGGCAGTAAGCTTCTTAGTCACTTTGCCCTCGGCACAGTTAGAGAAAATAAAAAATAGTTTATTAAAAAGCAACATGACAATTTTAAACAACATCTTTTAACTTTGAATGAGATTTTCAAAATTTTTTTCTTGATCATAATCAGCATTGCTATAAATGTAAATGACTAACAGTATTATAAACATACAACTATTTATTGTAATTGAAGATTGCACCTGTTGCTTGATAAATTGAATATTTCAGTTTGAAGCTCCAGGTAATTCTGAGCCAATTTCAAACGACAAAATCAGTTACTATGTTGATATTCTCTCCTTGGAACAGCAATTACAGAATTATCAACATTAAGGGGATAATTAAAGAATACGTTGCTCTTATGAAGGCGATATCTACATCAAGAAAAATCAAACGAACTTAAGTTTTCTATTCCTCTCGTCTTAAGCCAAGAGGTTATCTTCTTAAATATTTCTTAGTAACGCAGTAACTGATACTTAGTCCTTTTGTTCTGACAAGAATTAAATAAATATTTTAAACATAGTTCTTTAAAAAGCAGTGAATAATGATGTCCTACCTAAATTAGTTGTTTTTAATAATTATAACATTGACAAACACACAACTAATCAGTATTTTTAGATTTAATCAGTTCTACATAAAAATTGATATATTTACTTTTTCTTAATAGTATGAAATACATAGACTGTATATAAATCTTCCATATTTACAAAATTACTCATTGTATGTTAAGTATTCGTACTAATTTTCAACTAAATTGTTGAAACTTAGTGCCAAAGCATTAATTTTTAATATCATTTTTATAATTTTTAATAGCTTGTAATATAAAAAAAGTTAGTATTCAAAATTATGGATATAATGCACCATTACTTTCAAATATATTCTGTAAATTTCCAAAATACTTTTAAACAAAAATTAAATAAGATAAAATTTTTAAAAAACTTTTTTAACTAACTGAGTTTTGTAGGATAGAAAAAACACAGTGAAATCTCATTCATATATTTCTCTTTTTTATACGCTTGAGTTACATTTCCTTATTACCTTCCCATACTGCATTATGTGAAAACATTTACTTAATACATTTATCATTTGGACTTTTTTATCTATATATAACATATGCAAATAAGAAAATTTATCATAATAACTGAATGAAACTTTAAATTTTTATTACTCTATGCAAATTATTTTTCAGTTATAACTATCCTTAAGATTCTAATAACTGTCTTGTTCTAATAACTGTCAGTAGCTAAATAACAAAAGTCTTGCTGAAAAGAAGAAACGTGATTCTTGAGAAGCATTTTTGAAAATTACTTGCAGTCGTCAGGTAATTGGTTTTCTTGTATTCTGAAGGATTTTTTATGGTAATCCATGTAATAGAGTTACTTTTATAAAGTTTTAGATTTTGCATAATCATTAAATTTTTACATGAATCTAAGTTACCTTTTTAGTCATTAATTTGAATTGAAACAATTTTAAATGAGATGATCTCTACGATCTTCTCATTTAAAATTGTGTTTCCTAAATGTAAAAAAAATAACGTCTCACAAATAGAAATTACGTCTTTAAAATAAAATTTTTAAATGATTTTTATGGTAGCAAATGCAGCGTTTATTCTTTAAGGGTGGATAAATGATGTCATAGCATATCTAAATTATTGCCACTTTTTTTTTTTTACAATTTAACATAACCAGTTTTTTGACATATAGAAACCTGTGACTCCTTTTATTTTTATAAATATTAAATTTTTATTAATATCTAACGAATGTAAACTTTTGTTTCTTATAAAGAAAATGCTTACACATATAACATAAAGTATAAATGAACTGTAATAAAGAAACAATTTTTGATAAACATTGTTTTTGGTTAATACATTTTCCCTCCTCTGATTTTAAAAGTAAATTATGTACCCATTATAAACACTCTTATTTCGTTTGTCAACCAAACTTTCATTTTTATCTAGAACTTAAAATATCACCCATCTGAATTATTACAGTAGCAAAGTTATTTGACTATTTATCACTAGTTTATTCTTTATATTATGTCTGTAATAAAAAGGTAATGAAGCATTTTTCAAATGTCATTAGAATTGAATGAATTTTATTGATTTACATTCATTTTAAAAAATACCACTGAAAAATATCTAATGGAAAAACACTTGAAATTTGCTTCAATTAAAAATTTGTGTACTAAGAATACTAGTTCTGAATAATAGGTTCAAATTTTTATGAAATTAACTTTACGAAATTCTAAATGTTTGATGTCATCTTAGGATATCAAAGCTTTCTTTTATAAATTTTCTTAGGATACATTTTAAATTTGAAAACTCTTGATTAAAAAATGAGTATCATTTACATATGTAACTCTCGGGAATTTATTTTAATTGATTTGAAACCATGAAAATTAATATGGGTGTATTTTTCACTGAATGCATCGTTTACAAAAAATTATTTCCATTGCATTATTGCTTATTGGAACAAAAAGTATATTAATAAAAACTAGAATTCTTTAAAATATAAAACAATGTTTAATTTGCCTAAAAATCCTCCTTTTGAACTTAATTTTAATTTCTGGAAAATATTCTAATATTGTTATTAATGCATTCATGATGCTCATTGTTATTAATGTTGTTATTAATGCATTCATGATTAATTTATTATTTTCATTGTTATTAATGCATTCATGAAGCTAGTGCATTTCACATGGAATTTTATACAATGATTAATTGAAATTTTTAAGATGTTTCTTAAAATTTTATAACATATTTTCAAAGGTCTTGCACCTGCATAGAAATATATACGTAAGCTTAAATACACATGCATACTTGTGTGTATGTATAATGTTGCTGATATTACAAACATCAAAATAGCAAATCTTAAAACGGCAAATTTCCTTAAAACTCTGACTGACATGATGTAAAGACTGAAGATGTAACATGATATGCTTGACATGATGTATTTAATGTAAAACAATCCAGTCGGCTAATATTTTAGCAAAATTTCAATAAAATAAACGATGAGTTCTGAATAAATCCATATATACATTTGATTTAATACTCTTATCACCCTAAAATATTTTTTTCATATGAGAACTAATTCAACCTGTTATTCTAATTCAAAATTGAATCTGAACCACAAAAAGCATCATACCCGAAGTGAGAAACGAACTTACTAAAAGTTGAATTAAAGGAGAGGCCATTGACTCTTCAGTTAATAGTTCAAGTCATCTATTTTGTAATTATAACTCATAGCACTTACAAAGAATATTTTCAAGAGTCGAAAATGTATATAATATACCAGACAATATTACATTAAATTATGGAAAATATACCAGATAACATAAACTGTGATTATTTTACCATGTTTTATCAAATTTTTAAAATTGTGAGATTACTTTTGCAATTTTTTTATTCTCTCTCATAAAAAGGAAACCATAAACAAAGTTGGTCAGGTGGCTTGTTGACATATCCGGTTCTATTTTGACAAATCTTGAAGCCTAATTCAAACGAAAGCTTCTGTTTACAATGAATTCTTAACTATTACTATCATTAATGTCCATGGTAAATATTAAATCAATTGAACCAAAAAATAATTCTTCATAATTCGTTCCAGAGAAAGAATTCTTAAAGAATTAATTATTATTCACAGAAAGATAATATCATTTTAATATTTTTGAACATTACAATGATATTTTTGAGTTAAGAAAATTAAATTCTTCTGTTTTTATAAGAATTTTAAAAATTATTAAAATGACATTTAAAAAAGACTGTTATTATTCCTATTTTTTGCATTAATGACACGACATAAGAAAAACATGCAAAGAATGGCACTGAGCTTTCAAAAAAATACAAGTTCATGATGGAAAAAAAATATTATTTTATTATTTTAAAGATGTATGCATTCTAAAAATAGGATTACTTAAAATTTCATCTTTTACAATAACAAACATGCATTCCTTAAAAAAAGTGCAATTATTGTAAAGTATTCTAGCAAGAAATAATACAAATTAATAAGAGAGTATTTAAGACTTTCAAAATAAATTTATATTATAAGTGAACTTGAATCTTTCAACAATTTCGTGACAAATAAAAATGTGAATGAGAAATTAGCCTATATAAAAAAAAGGATTTACGCAACATTTTCCAACCAACTTCCCTGAGGCTATGGTTAATTAACTCATTTATTTGTAGTGTAAACACGGTATGTTTCGAAAATCGTCAAGAAAGATTACGTACTGAGAAAATTAATCTGCTCTGCAAACAGGGCACTATAGTTTTGAAAACAGAAAACAAATCTAAGTGACAAAATATATAATTAAAGCTTCCTTAACGAAACTTTATTTTTTCGAGGTATGGTTAACTGTAATGAGTAATTAGCAATCTTGTTTGAATTACTAATGCAGTTATGTTGCTAATATATTATGCTAATTAATCACATTTATTTATTTTGACAAATAACCCTTCCTTTCAAAAATATGAATTTGTTGTTTCTTAATCTGAATTTTTACTCAAAATAAGGTATTATATAATTAAAACACAAACACAATAAAAGCACAATAATAACATGAGTATTTAAATAAAATCAGTATTTATTCTCTTCCTAGATCCGTGTAAATCTTATCATTAAATCAGAAATTTTAAACTAACCAATAATAGGGAACATTTTAGTTCAAAATATGTTAGTCATATATTAAATGCAATAAATTATTTTATTAAGAGATAAAAGAAAATTAATGCAAATATACTTACAAATTTTCGAATTAATTTCAAACACACAATTCTCCTTTTAAGCTATAAAATCATATATAATTTAGAATTAAAGCCGCCCAACCTGTCTAGGGGTTAGCGTAACTGACTACTGATGGCGTGGACCTGGGTTCGAATCCCGGCTCGGGCATGGATGTACTTTCTCTTTCTCTGTTTCTTGTTCTTTCCTCATATGATGGATGTATGAATGTGGCCCGCCCTATATACTGGTTTGTAATGGTGTGGCGTGGGTGATGCTTCTCGTACCTCCGTGACTTGGTTCACAGGTGCTCAACGGGTAATGATGAAATGAGTAACCGTTTCCGGCCTTGTCGTGGCAAATGGACTAATGTACTTACTTGCTCAAGGGTGCCCGCCATTAGAAATTAAAAAAATAATAATAATAATTTTAAGATAAACATATATAATAAATATTAAAAAGTATGAATTTATTTATTACATATATAGTTTTAATTAATTCTATACATCACAAACCCAATAACTAAAAATATGCATAAAAATTTTTCCTATTTAAAATCAAATATTTTGCCGCCAGATATAAGGACTCATCAATTTATATTATCGATTATATATACACGGTATTATGTAGTTCGTACACATACATTATGTATTTTCGTTGCATTTAAAGCATGGTATGAAAACTATAAAAAATAAGATTATTTATATTTTCATTAAGTACAGAAGAAAACAAAACTGATTGATTCAGATTGATTCGTTGCTCTATGGTGCTATTTTCGCACATGAGAGCTGCATTGATTATAAAGTTGGAAATGGATTCAAAACAACTATATAAGCATCTGCAATGCGAATAAAGGCACGAACTATTGAGTTGAAACCCAAAATGTTAATCAATCTGTTTTTAAATAATATGCATGAGATACATAGAATGCTGTGAAAATATCACTGGAAAATTATCACCCTCATTTTGAATTTTCACATAATATTGATAAGTGAAACACAAAAAAATTACATTTATCTTTTATATTGAAATTTATGTCTTTAAATTTATGTATTGAAAAATAATTCAAAAATTGTAATTTACTTTAAAAATTCAAAACATTTTTTTGAGTATATAGAAGATATACAATATACGGATTACAATATTTCAAACTGATTTAATGATGGATGCATTATTCAAAAAATAAAAATTTAGTTCTATGTGGATATTCAGTTCCGAAAATCAAGCACGCAGAAAAAATGCTAATTTTCAGACGGTATTCTCACGCCATATTAATGTTGTTTTCTTTCTGTTTGTTTTGGCCTAAAAT